>SJYO01018757.1:1348453-1566765 GCA_006410555.1 Capra ibex | reverse complement strand
CACGAACACTACCCAGACAATTCTAAAAGATAAAGAAGGACCAAGTCAAAACCTTTTAACATGAAAAGATTCTTAAACAGGTAAAGAAGGTGCAACAGGTAAAATAACCGTATGTTAACGACTATCATCAGAGAATACTAGGAAACATAAAGACACAACAGACAACACTAGAGAGGTAAAAGTAAAGATTAAAATAACTAAACTAAAAAGAGAGAAACGAAGAACTACTCAGACCGATTACCAAACAGTTAAAATAAATAGGAAAGTTTCTTGGTCGAAAACCGAAACAACTAAAAACGATACCAGAGAAAACAAAGAAAACGTAAATAAAGTAGACAAACTTCTAAAATTTATTAAATGGGAAAGGGAACAATATAACATTGTATGTGGTTCAACGATAAGCAGATAAACACTCCAAGTAACGGGCCGGGTATGACGGCAAAATGATAACGAAACATAATACAGAATTATAGATTATTCCGTTTGGACGTATAGACAAAGAGAAAAGGTAATAGAATCGTAACTTAAATATTAAACTTCATTTTGAATTTAAAGATTGTACCTAAATAAGGTTAATACTCGTAGTATATGGAAAAGTACATAATAAAATACAGGGAATTATCCTTTAGAATTATAAAAAGATGATCATAGGACACGTGTGAAATGATCCACTAAACGATTCATAAAGTATCAAAAACAAGATAACTTTTACCGTAGATAAATATAATGTAAAAATTATCTAGAAATGACTATGTCCTTTATAGTTACTTAAAACGTAGGTCGTTAGAATGACTGGAGACAACCCAACAGATACTTCGTTAATAAAATAAACAAATAAGTTAATTTTCACAACGAAAAAGAAATAAATTATGTCACAGGTCCTAGACATCTGTCATCGTCAGCTTCACCAGTAGAAGTAGAAAAAGGGTTGTAATTCCCTTTATGTATAGTTCAAGAGACAATTTATACATTCAAGAACTGTTTTTCGAAAATAGGAGATCCCCAAAGGAAGATTAAAATCAAATGGTTCAAAAGAACCATTGATACCAAAAAGGACACCAGTACATAGCAACACTCTCAACCTGATATTTCTTTCGACTCACGACTTCTTAACTACGAAAACTTGACACCACAACCTCTTCTGAGAACTCTCAGGGAACCTGATGTTCCTCTAGTTTAGTCAGCTAGGATTTCCTTTAGTTAGGACTTATAAGTGACCTCCTTGACTACGACTTCGACTTCAAAGTTATGAAACCGGTGGACTACGCTTCTCGACTGAGTAACCTTTTCTGGGACTACGACCCTTTCTAACTTCCGTCCTCCTCTTCCCCTACTGTCTCGTGCTCTACCAACCCACCGTAGTGGCTGAGCTATCTGTACTCAAACTCATTTGAGGTCCTCAACCACTACCTGTCCCTTCGGACCGCACGACGTCAAGTACCCCAGTGTTTCTCAGCCTGTACTGACTCGCTGACTGGACTCTGTTCTGGAAAGACTTATGAGTCACCGGAAGGAGCCACCGTGTCATCGTTTCTCAGACGGACGGTTATGTCCTCTGAGTCCTCTCTACCTAAACAAGGGACCCAGTCTTTCTAGCGGACCTCATCCTTTACTGTTGACTGAGGTCATAAGACCAGTCCTCTTCAAGTACCTGTCTCCTTGGACTGCCAGATCTCAGGTGCTTCAACGTTGTTGAGTCGTGCTCGTGTCGTATGTTGTCCGTCTGGGCCCCGTCGTTAATAAGATCGCGATTAATGGGGGGTCATTAATGCGACTCATTCAGTGGACTCTGTTCTGGGAGGACTTATGAGTCGCAGGACATTTAATCCTCTAAAGAGGGTGATCTACCACCCTTGACTGTGTCAAGGAGCGGGACACACACACGTAGATTAGGAAAGACTACGGAGAACGAGACCGGGGTGTGTGCACGTGTCTAGTCCTGAAAAGACGACTTATGCGTTCCCCGTGGGAGACGTCCACGGATCCCAAGACAAAGACACGTCGACCGAGGAGAGATCCTGAGACAGGACTTTTGAGTTCGGTGGAACCAAAGGGTCTGAGAGTCGTAGTAGACAAGTTGAGTTCCCTAGAAGGTCCTTGGTGACCGTACGGGGGTCGGGACGTAGTTTCAGACCTTTAAGAGAGTTTTACTCAGTCTCCCCAGTCAAACGAACAAAGAGTAGAGAGTCCCCAGTGAGAAAAAACAACAGAACAGGTCACGGTGCATTTGGAAACCGATTTTGTCAAACAGAAGCAAAAAACAAAACAAACAAATTCCCACAATGAGGTAGAGCTTGTCTTTAATAAATACATTTTAAGATTTCGTATTTTTTATGACATTTAAAAAGTTGTTATTTCTATGTATTTACATACTTGTCACTTACCTTTCCGTATATAATTTATGTGTTCTCACTACTACTAGCCCCCTTACTAGTGAATAGGACTAGGGTCTTTACACTAGTTGGAAATACTCTGTGACTCCAGACTAAAAAAAAAAATTACTCGTTTCATAAGTCGTGTTCATTGATGTTTCATTTAATTTGCGGACATTCTTTCATACACTTTCTTTTATAAACTTTATCTATATTTATTAGACTTTCCATAACAACGGTATTCTTAGGTCTTGTCTCTTAGATTTCCATTCCAGATAGTATAAAAGTCTCCCTTTTTGAGAGATGTGTTTTGATAAGGATCCTTCTCCTTGTGTCTCCTCTTCGATAGGTAAACACAGTACTGTCTTATTGAAATTATGGTTGCGACCCCTTTTTTTTACGTAAACTTCGATTTAATGTCTCGTTAAAACAAAGAATTTATCTATATTTTAGAATAAAATTTAAATCATTTCAATTGGATTATTACACAAATCTTTTAGTATCATATATCTTAGATTCCCTCTGATCAGGACCCACAAGTAACCTTCCTGACTACGACTTCGACTTTGAGGTCATGAAACCGGTGGACTACGCTTCTCGACTGAGTAACCTTTTGTGGGACTACGNACCTTTTCTGGGACTACGACCCTTTCTAACTCTCGTCCTCCTCTTCCCCTACTGTCTCCTACTCTACCAACCTACCGTAGTGGATGAGTTACCTGTACTCGAACTCGCTCGAGGCCCTCTATCACCTGTCCCCTCGGACTGTACGACGTCAGGTACCACAGTACTTCTCAGTCTGTACTGACTCACTGACTTGTTGTACGTATATGTACACAGATAAGAAAAAGTTCAGAAGGGACTATCGAGTCAACCATTTCCCAGACGGACGTTACGTCCTCTGGGGTCAAGCTAAGGACCCAGCCCTTCTACGAGACCTCTTCCCTTTCCGATGGGTGAGGTCATAAGACCGGACCTCTTAAGGTTCCTAACATATCAGGTACCCCAGTGTTTCTCGGAAAAAGTCTAAGAAAAGGTAGTATCAAATAATGTTCTATAACCTATGTCAAGGGACACGATATGTCCTCCTGGAACACCAAATAGACCAAATATATTTCATCACTCATAGACAATTAGGGTTTGAGGATTAAATACGAGTGGAGGGGGAAGGGGAAACCATTGGTACATAGACACTCAGTCAAAGACAAAACAAGCATTCAAGTAAAACACAGAATAAAATCTAAAATGGAAGTTCACTATAGTGTACCATAAACAGACTGACTGAAGTGAACCATAATACACTAGGACCTCTTCCGTACCGTGGGGTGAGGTTATGAGAACGGACCTTTCAGGGTACCTGTCTCCTCGGACCACCCGACGTCAGGTACCCCAGCGACTCCCAGTCTGTGCTGACTCGCTGAAGTGAAAGTGAAAAGTGAAAGTGCGTAACCTCTTCCTTTGCCGTTGGGTGAGGTCACAAGAACGGACCTCTTAGGGTCCCTGCTCCCTCGGACCACCCGACGGCAGATACCCCAGTGTGTCTCAGCCTGTGTTGACTTCGCTGAATCGTCGTAATACACTAGGAGAGAACCAGGTATGTACAACGATGTTTTACTAGTAAAGTCCTCGGACACCGTATTTTGATTCGAAGAGTCTTCATCTTTCTATAGGGAAGACCGGGGACTTCTTCACTTCACTTCAACGAGTCAGTACAGGTTGAGAAACGCTGGGGTATCTGATATCGGGTGGTCCGAGGAGACAGGTACCCTCAGAGGTCTGTTTTTATGACTTCACCCAATGGTAAAGGAAGAGGTCCCCTAGAAGGGGTTGGGTCCCTAGCTTGGACCCAGAGGACGTAATCTCCGTCTGCGAAATTGGAGACTCGGTGGTCCTTTCGGGTGTTTCAAGAGTTTAAATACTCCGGACGTCAGTGTAAACTAGACCTTTTTAGATGGTATGTCTTTGACCTTCTCGGTTACTTCTAGGACCAGTTTCTTAAGATTCTATTCTAGAATTGTTTGATAGACTGAATCTTATATTCGAGGGTCTCCCTTTCCTTCGACGAGATTTGGTATACGACTCGTCGTCCATTCTCGCGTCTATTTATTTTTTCCTCTGGGTGTGGCACATCTTTCAGTTACGATAGAATGTTCCGTTCTCGAGTAAATAAGGAGGGTTTCGGTACTGTAGTTAATGACATTGTAGGGTTGGTCCTGCTTTTCAAGTAAGGGTAGTAGTAGAAAGGACATCCAGTGAGACAGAAGTATTCGTTTAAACATAGTACGGTTGTAGAGAAAACTGATAAGACTAACATTTCTGGTTCTTGGATTAATTTAGTGAAGCACCGAGTCGACTATTTCTTAGGCGGACGTTACGTCCTCTGGGGCCAAGTTAAGGATCCATCTCTTCTAGGCGACCTCTTCCCTATCCGATGGGTGAGGTCATAAGAACCCGAAGGGGACACCGAGTCGACCATTTCTTAGACGGACGTCACACCCTCTGGACACAAGCTAGGGACCCATCCCTTCTAGGACCTCTTCCCTTTCCGATGGGTGACGTCATAAGACCGGACCTCTTAAGGTACCTACAGGTACCCCAACGTCTCAGTTTGTGTTGACTCACTGAAAGTGAGTAAGTGCACTTTATTTCCTACGTAATGTTTTTGCGTGTGTCCACCTTCCTTTTCAACAGTGGCACTGAGAAGAAGAGGAGTCCCTGGAAGTCGTCATATACTTCAGCGTCTAAGAGACATGCAAACAAGGGAAGAGTAAGGGTCGCCAGGGAGTCTACTGAGACAGTTTTAGTAGGGTACCGAGACCGAACGAGGTCGGTGGAGAATAGAGTCCGGAAGTAAGGTAAAACTCGAAGGGACCATCGACCTTTTGAAAAGGGTGTAAAGGCTAAAGTTTAAGAAATCTCTTTTTACTGGATTAAGTTGAGGAGGAACCTTTGTCTCTGTGTTCCGTTTGTAGTTACCGGTCGGACACGGCACCGAAGTGAATCCGCTATATCGACGAGACCAGGTGTATTCGGGTCTTTCGACTGAGCTCTCCGTTGTTTTACCTTTTCCTAGTTTAGTAAATTTTACGCCGAACTGTCCGTTCTCAGAGTCTTAGTCCGTCAAAATGTATCTTACTTCACACTCGTCCCGTCCAGAATCTTCAAAGTAGATAGATCCTGACAATCATTACCGAACGGTTTCTCTTTACCTTCACTAGAGTCATACTACTTAAAGACTATAATTTAAAAAGACTGTAAATGTTATAGTTTAATTCGGGTCATATTATAGTAACTACAGTTTTTTTTCAACCATAGACACTTTCGTACAACTTTTCATAAGTGGTGGTGTATTTACACTCCCAACAATAGTAGTCCTTAAGTTTCGCAAATAAGTGAGGGAATTATCTACCACGGATGATACACGGTCCGTGCGGAGATAAATGACCCCTTTTAATAAGTAGTGTAAAGTTTAAGGTTCATATGCTTACGACACTTACACGTACAGAAAAATTTCGTTAATTTACTTAAATAAAGAAAAGTCTACTTTAGACTTACCGATTAGTGTCAATGAATAGTCAAGGATTTTGGATTTATCGTCTTTACCGGTCAGGAACTCACTCTGGAGGTTCTTTTTGTCCTTCATATAACGATTAAGTTACTTCACCGTAAACGAAAGACAGGTACGACTTATTTACAGGGTCATGTCTTGACCCTTTGGGAGGACCATTGTCGTAGTATAAAGTTTCCTTGAAATTTTGGCTGAAGTGTTAGGGGACGACCACGGGTCTATAAGGTACCAAGTGTATAATCGTTGTTCTTATCTGTCTCAGACTCGTTTAAGAAAACACATATATATGTAAAGACGGAAGGTCTAAGAAGGATCTTATAATTGTGACCTGAAATTGAAACCCTAAGAAAAAAAAAATGAAATAAGGGGAGTTTGTGACACATCGAAACGATCTATTATGACTTGTCGACGTTACACGATGGGTCACCCTAACGACTTTAAAAACCGTTAGCGACTTTACTGAGACGCATCTGTGTATAAATGTGTACACCTCTATCTTTTTAACAAATTCTTGGTCCCCTGGGTAACCTTACTTTCTACGGTCGATTCAGATTTGTAATAATAAAGTAGACTTTCTTCTTGTTCCGTCTTTTTTATTAAAACTATTCCGATTTTTACGGAGTCTACATAACACATTTAGTAATAATGTTTTCAAGTAGTCTTGGAGGTTCGAGTCCTTTGAACTGGTCTTTAGGTAAAGGGAGGACAGAAAGTCGTATATGATCACAAGAACGAGGGTTAATGAAGTTAATTTTCACGAAATATTACTTTCCAACAGTAAAGAGAAGGACTCTGGAATCTTGATGCCTCTATTATCAGTTTAACAAGAAAGTGTGAGGGTCTGTTCGGAAAAGAAGGGTCATGTTACTTGACAAAGTAGGACGAAAGATGAATTTTCCTGAGTCCTTTTTATAATTATTCACCGGAAGGACGTAATAACTCCCTTCCAAATATACAAAACATACAAACAAACAATTTGTCATACTCGTTTTTGTCAATTATGTGTCTAAGAAGAAGACACATCAGAAAAAAAAAAAAAAAAAAAAAAAAAACCGGTCCCCGACAGTTTGTGAACACTTGTGTATATAGGCCATTTTCAGTAGTCCTACGTTTTTAGTCCAGTAGATTCTTGCTCGGAGGGAGGAGAGACCCTACCTGACGAAGTGCAAAAGTTAGTGTAGACGTTTTACTCAATGACAAGTCGTCGTTCTTTTGTGTACAGGAGACTTCCTCCCTGAGGTTACTGACTCAACACGGAGTCTAAGGACCGTCTTTTGTACCCTAACGACGATTACTGTTCGTAGATGACACCACTTCGACTGAAACAGTTAATGGGAGACACCTTGAGTCCAGGTATACTTCGTAGAGTGTTTGACTCTAGAGAACCCTCACTGTCCTTTTTTCTGTGTGAACGCGAACGGTTAAATTATCCTGTATCAAGAGTAAACTCATTTCAACCCTAAAGTGGAATAAAAAATTAATTAAATAAATAAAATTAACCTCCGATTAATGAAATGGTATAACATCACCAAAAACGGTATGTAACTGTACTTAGTCAAAAGAGGTTAATTTTCTCATTGTCATCGGTAACTCTACACAAATGTTTTACTAACGAAGATGGTCTCGATATACGTAACGATACAGAAAGGAAAAAGATGTAACTTTATCGAGACGAGTCACATTTTCAGAGGATGGTACCAAGTGTCCTCTTTTTAGTAACTTGCTATCGTTGCTACCGTTCGTCTTATAATTAATGAACATAGAATGGTTTCCTTAGATCACAATAAATTGGAGTCTATAGACTATCCGTTTCAAAGGTTAAAAAGAGGGGTACACAGTTATTGGTACGCCTAGGTCTCTCCACATGCCATGTCTTTAATCGTAACTTGCTCCTTTAAGTGTTGTCTGTCTTTTGGGATCACTTAGTAGAGGACTCTGAGTTTACTGAAATGAAGATACGACCCGAAACCCTTCTTTACACCAATGTTACCTGTTTTTCATCTGAAACCGAGTTCGGACCCACCCAAACTTAGAGACGCACTAAAACTAGAGAATCGTGGAATAGAGGGAGTGAACACTTCTGTCAGAATGGAGTGGGTTAGCAATATCCCTGATTTACGGGTATGCATCTCTCACGTCTTGAGTAAGCAGGGGGACGTATACTCGTTCAAGACAAGATCCTGGTGCAAGTTCTTAGGTAATTCAGGTTGTTTCAATCGGCTCCATGGGCTTATTGTGTCAGCCGATATATCGAGACATGACATGATGCACATATTATGAAAAGTGTGTTATGTATTTTTTGTCTATGTTTTTTATTTCTTTTGTAAAAATTAGAATATCATGTCATGGAACTTTTCGCGTCATCATGTCATGTTGGCGACCGTACGTCCCCGACCGGAACTCACTTGCCCGTTCTTCGCGATGACTGACCTCCTCCCTCTCCTCCGTCCGCTACCGGCTCGACTTCCCAGTCGTCGCCGCCCTCCGTCTCCCGTTCGACGTTGCGGTGAGTGCGGACTGCGACTACCGTGCCCAAGACCAGGAACGACCTAAGCGAGGATAGATGGGAGACCTCTTTTCCTGAGTCTCCACAGGCCCATCGTCGAGAAAAAGAGAGGAGCATCTACCGTGCCCTCGTGACCCACTTGTCGACTTGTCGACGGCACTGGAAGGACAGGACAAGATACAAACCCAGAACACTGAGTTTTTGATTGTCACGGAGTCTTTTTAGGGGAAAGATAAAAGGCGCAGCACTTAGAGAAGCTAAGGAGTCAATAAACAGGAAGGAGACCAGAGAGAGAGGAAGGAGACCAGAGAGAGAGGAAGGAGACCAGAGAGACAGGAAGGAGACCAGAGAGACAGGGAGGAGACCAGAGAGAGAGGAAGGAGACCAGAGAGACAGGAAGGAGACCAGAGAGAGAGGAAGGAGACCAGAGAGACAGGGAGGAGACCAGAGAGACAGGAAGGAGACCAGAGGGACAGGGAGGAGACCAGAGGGACAGGGAGGAGACCAGAGAGACAGGGAGGAGACCAGAGAGACAGGAAGGAGACCAGAGAGACAGGGAGGAGACCAGAGAGACAGGGAGGAGACCAGAGAGACAGGAAGGAGACCAGAGAGAGAGGAAGGAGACCAGAGAGACAGGGAGGAGACCAGAGAGATAGGGAGGAGACGAGAGAGACAGGGAGGAGACCAGAGAGACAGGGAGGAGACCAGAGAGACAGGGAGGAGAACAGAGAGAGAGGAAGGAGACCAGAGAGACAGGGAGGAGAACAGAGAGAGAGGAAGGAGACCAGAGAGACAGGGAGGAGACCAGAGAGACAGGGAGGAGACCAGAGAGACAGGAAGGAGGACAGAGAGANAGAGAGACAGGGAGGAGACCAGAGAGACAGGGAGGAGACGAGAGAGACAGGGAGGAGACGAGAGAGACAGGAAGGAGAACAGAGAGAGAGGAAGGAGACCAGAGAGACAGGGAGGAGACCAGAGAGAGACAGGGAGGAGAAAAGAGAGACAGGGAGGAGACCAGAGAGACAGGGAGGAGACCAGAGAGACAGGGAGGAGACCAGAGAGACAGGAAGGAGACCAGAGAGAGAGGAAGGAGACCAGAGAGACAGGAAGGAGACCAGAGAGAGAGGAAGGAGAACAGAGAGACAGGAAGGAGACCAGAGAGAGAGGGAGGAGACCAGAGAGACAGGGAGGAGACCAGAGAGACAGGGAGGAGACCAGAGAGACAGGGAGGAGACCAGAGAGACAGGAAGGAGAACAGAGAGAGACAGGGAGGAGACCAGAGAGACAGGAAGGAGACCAGAGAGACAGGGAGGAGACCAGAGAGACAGGAAGGAGAACAGAGAGACAGGAAGGAGAAGAGAGAGACAGGGAGGAGACCAGAGAGACAGGTAGGAGACCAGAGAGACAGGGAGGAGACCAGAGAGACAGGGAGGAGACCAGAGAGACAGGGAGGAGACGAGAGAGACAGGGAGGAGACGAGAGAGACAGGAAGGAGAACAGAGAGAGAGGAAGGAGACCAGAGAGACAGGGAGGAGACCAGAGAGACAGGGAGGAGACGAGAGAGACAGGGAGGAGACGAGAGAGACAGGAAGGAGAACAGAGAGAGAGGAAGGAGACCAGAGAGACAGGGAGGAGACCAGAGAGACAGGGAGGAGACCAGAGAGACAGGGAGGAGAACAGAGAGACAGGGAGGAGACCAGAGAGAGAGGGAGGAGACCAGAGAGAGAGGGAGGAGACCAGAGAGACAGGGAGGAGACCAGAGAGACAGGGAGGAGACCAGAGAGACAGGGAGGAGACCAGAGAGACAGGGAGGAGACCAGAGAGACAGGGAGGAGACCAGAGAGACAGGGAGGAGACCAGAGAGACAGGAAGGAGACCAGAGAGACAGGGAGGAGACGAGAGAGACAGGGAGGAGAACAGAGAGACAGGGAGGAGACCAGAGAGACAGGGAGGAGACCAGAGAGAGACAGGGAGGAGACCAGAGGGACAGGGAGGAGACCAGAGAGACAGGAAGGAGACCAGAGAGAGACAGGGAGGAGACCAGAGAGACAGGAAGGAGGACAGAGAGAGACAGGGAGGAGAACAGAGAGACAGGGAGGAGACCAGAGAGACAGGGAGGAGACCAGAGAGACAGGGAGGAGACGAGAGAGACAGGAAGGAGACCAGAGGGACAGGGAGGAGACCAGAGAGACAGGAAGGAGACCAGAGAGAGACAGGGAGGAGACCAGAGAGAGAGGAAGGAGACGAGAGAGACAGGGAGGAGACCAGAGAGACAGGGAGGAGACCAGAGAGACAGGGAGGAGAACAGAGAGACAGGGAGGAGAACAGAGAGAGAGGAAGGAGACCAGAGAGACAGGGAGGAGACCAGAGAGACAGGAAGGAGACCAGAGAGACAGGGAGGAGACCAGAGAGACAGGAAGGAGACCAGAGAGAGAGGAAGGAGACCAGAGAGACAGGGAGGAGACCAGAGGGACAGGGAGGAGACCAGAGAGACAGGGAGGAGACCAGAGAGACAGGGAGGAGACCAGAGAGACAGGGAGGAGAACAGAGAGACAGGGAGGAGACGAGAGAGACAGGGAGGAGACGAGAGAGACAGGAAGGAGAACAGAGAGACAGGGAGGAGAACAGAGAGACAGGTAGGAGACCAGAGAGACAGGGAGGAGAACAGAGAGACAGGGAGGAGACCAGAGAGACAGGGAGGAGACCAGAGAGACAGGAAGGAGAACAGAGAGACAGGGAGGAGACCAGAGAGACAGGGAGGAGACCAGAGAGACAGGGAGGAGACCAGAGAGACAGGGAGGAGAACAGAGAGAGACAGGGAGGAGACCAGAGGGACAGGGAGGAGACCAGAGAGACAGGAAGGAGGACAGAGAGAGACAGGGAGGAGACCAGAGAGAGAGGGAGGAGACCAGAGAGAGACAGGGAGGAGACCAGAGGGACAGGGAGGAGACCAGAGAGACAGGAAGGAGGACAGAGAGAGACAGGGAGGAGACCAGAGAGACAGGGAGGAGACCAGAGAGACAGGGAGGAGACCAGAGAGAGAGGAAGGAGACCAGAGAGATAGGGAGGAGACGAGAGAGACAGGGAGGAGACCAGAGAGACAGGGAGGAGACCAGAGAGACAGGGAGGAGACCAGAGAGACAGGGAGGAGACCAGAGAGACAGGGAGGAGACGAGAGAGACAGGGAGGAGACCAGAGAGAGACAGGGAGGAGACCAGAGAGAGAGGAAGGAGAACAGAGAGACAGGAAGGAGACCAGAGAGAGACAGGGAGGAGAAAAGAGAGACAGGGAGGAGAACAGAGAGACAGGGAGGAGACCAGAGAGACAGGGAGGAGACCAGAGAGACAGGGAGGAGACCAGAGAGAGAGGAAGGAGAACAGAGAGACAGGAAGGAGACCAGAGAGAGACAGGGAGGAGAACAGAGAGACAGGGAGGAGACCAGAGGGACAGGGAGGAGACCAGAGAGACAGGGAGGAGACCAGAGAGAGACAGGGAGGAGACCAGAGAGACAGGAAGGAGACCAGAGAGAGAGGAAGGAGAACAGAGAGACAGGAAGGAGACCAGAGAGAGACAGGGAGGAGAAAAGAGAGACAGGGAGGAGACCAGAGAGACAGGGAGGAGACCAGAGAGACAGGGAGGAGACCAGAGAGACAGGGAGGAGACCAGAGAGAGAGGAAGGAGAACAGAGAGACAGGAAGGAGACCAGAGAGAGAGGAAGGAGACCAGAGAGAGACAGGGAGGAGACCAGAGAGACAGGGAGGAGACCAGAGAGACAGGGAGGAGACCAGAGAGACAGGAAGGAGACCAGAGAGAGAGGAAGGAGACCAGAGAGACAGGAAGGAGACCAGAGAGAGAGGAAGGAGAACAGAGAGACAGGAAGGAGACCAGAGAGAGAGGAAGGAGACCAGAGAGACAGGGAGGAGACCAGAGAGACAGGAAGGAGACCAGAGAGACAGGAAGGAGACCAGAGAGAGACAGGGAGGAGAACAGAGAGACAGGAAGGAGACCAGAGAGACAGGAAGGAGAACAGAGAGACAGGGAGGAGAGCCGGAGGTCAAGGTAGTCCGGACGTCGAGGAAGTAATCACTCGAGGAGCACAACATGTCGGTGTCCTTTCACGTGTTTTCGTGTTGGTGCACATGTCCTACGCACGTTCATGGCTACGTACGGTCTGCGCACTCGGCTGCATGCTCTGACCTGTACGTGCACGTGTAAACGTTGAAACTTTCAAGTGTTGAACTCCCGAACATACAGTCCCTGAAGGACTTCACGAGAGGTCTATTATGCATACATTCAATGAAGTCAGTACAGGCTGAGAAACGTTGGAACACCTGACATCGGGGTGTCCAAGGATCACCAAAGTCCTCCGTTTTTTTGGAAAGGGGATGTCTACTAAAGGGGAAGGGATCGTATTTCTCTTTTTGTCGAAACAAGAGCAGGGGACAGGAGAACAATAAAGAGATGACTAAACCAATGTCACAACGAAGACAAAGTATAAAACGATAAACCCGACGTTCAGTACACCCCAGAATCGAGGGTTGGTTCCGAGTTTGGGTTTGGGAGAGAAACCTTCGTTCCAGAGTCAGTGCCCCAGCCGTCTCGACAAGGAGCGAGTCTTGTAAAGGCATATTGTTGAAGTCGAATATCGAGACCATCGGTGAAACAATGGCACTCCCTCTGTAACGGTTGTATCCGTGTTACCACCCAGTCCTTCCCATCCTCGGACCTAACGGCCTCTATGGTGACTGGATGATGTGATTGAGACCTTAATCGTTCACACTGTAATCATTCAGTGTGTATATGTGAAAGTCAACCCATAAGACAAGGAACGTCGGTTCGTATAGGATTAAATCTCTGTGAGATAGTAAAACGACAGGACTCTCTAGTGTTCTCTTTAGTACTTCTATTCTTGTTTCAGATTCCCTCATTCTCGATTTTCTCTTAAAAATTGGGAGGGTTCTACTTCCTTCGGTCCGTATATTGTATCGAGCCCGAGATTGTCTTACGAAGGGACGTAAATTCCACCTTCGTTTGTCTGGGATCAAAGGTTTACTGGGTCTTTAGAGACACTCCCGTCCCTGAAACAGAATAAATGTCGAAATCGAGGACCATGTAACGGACCGTGTATCATCCGTTAACTATTTGTGACCAACTTTCCGACGTCCTTGTACTCCTTCACTAAGTCGTGACAGTAGGGAAAGATGACGAGACGGGTCACCCCCGGCCGTCACGAGGGATGTTGTTAACTAAGTCTTTGCCTCTGTCTTTTGTTCTTACCGAAAGAAACGAGGCAGAAAGACAACGATTCATACGGGATATGACGTCTGGGTGAGGTATTTACCGAGTCGGAGGGTCCCGGGGTCTGTTTGGACACTAAAAGAAGGCTAAGAGATAAAAAATTTTCGGGTTCTGGTAGGCACACAAACACAAAGAAACACAACTGACATCCAAGACTACAACGACGGTCAAGGGAGGAGTGTGACAGTTTAAAACAAAATACAAGGGAATCAGAAAGTTGGTAAAGTGCCCCCTTTTACGATTAATGGTACCCGAATTATCGTCAAGGCTTGACGTGGTCTTGTGTCCCCAGAGTGTTTATGGACAGTGACGTCTTCAAAAGTTAATGGTATTAGGTAAGGATTAAGTTTAATGGTATTAACGAGAGGTAATTACGTTGAAAGAAATTCGATTTTGTAGTTTCTTCGACCGAGAGTGTAATCGAGTCAACTGATCAACGTTTTTGTTTGTCACAGACAGGTAAAACGTTTATCCTACTACAATCGGACTTATTATATATATATATAGACCCACGAGACTCAAGTAATCTTGGTAGGATAAAATAAGATAAAATAAACGGTCTTGACTTTTGGTAGGGATAGAAGGAAGGAGGGAAGATAAGCCTAACGTCCGACTCTCGACGAGAAGACGAACAAAGTCGTAAACGAGTCGACAACAAGACAACGAGTCAACACGGGCTGGGGTGTTCGGGTACCTGACGTGCACGGGCCGAAGGGACAGGAAATGACGGAAGACCTCAAACAAGTTTGAGTACAGGTGACTCAGTCACTGCGATAGGTTGGTAAAGACGTAAACGGTGTTCTTTTAAGTCGGACAGTTCGGAAATTGATTGAAGAGATTGATTGGATAGACAAGACTTTTTTTTTCGTCAAAATGGTGGGACATTAGTAGCCAAGGTGACAATTACTGACAACAAAAGGACTTATTCAGTACAAACAAAAGAGTGAATGACTCTAAGACGATCTGATGAGGGTCTCAAGTAAACCAACTTATAGTTATACTGCGGTAGTTATCTGACAGGGACCGTAAAAAATGGTCATTTGTCATTAAAACATTAGATTTCATACTTCTTCAGAAGTATAAACTTGAGATCCTTTGGCGGTCTCAACCCCCGCCACCCCTCCTTCTCATTTCTAGTACAATATTAAACCTGATACCTACATAAACAAGGTTCCTTCGTTCATATTTGTTAGGAATTCAAGTTGTTCACGTTTCACTTCGTGAGAAGTCGTTCGAATGGATTTAGTTAACCAATTTGTTATTATGCAAAAGGTTTCACAGATTTACTCGTACTATCGTTCAAGTAAATTTTAAGAGTCATTTACTAGTTTCAGTAACGATGAAAAGTCAGAACGTCAGAGAGACACCATAGGCTATCAAGCCAGTCTATGAGTTCTTGGAGTCATCGAAACTTCCAACTTTAGAGACGTAGAGGTTTACGGTGGCCGTGGAATCTTAATCGAGGACCGACGTGGTTACATCTAGAGAGAGGGGACTTCTGTCCTTTGTCCTATTAAGGTAATCTCTGAGATTTCCCGAGTCTTTCTCACTCAAGTGGAGTAGTTAATGTAGGTAGGTACGTTGTTTGTCTAGGTCCCTCCTCAGTGTCGTAGTGTCGGTGTCGGACCTCCGGAGAGATCCCAGGACACGAGAGTTCCTAAAACTGTACATAAACCTAATAACAACGTAGAACGAGAAGTTCAAATCCATCTTTTATTTGAGGTAAACATGGTTTCTATAGTATTATGGTCTATCTAAAGATAGTTGTTCCCCGTCAGAGTCCTATTAACTTTTACTTTTTTTGTTTGTTTGTTTTTTGGGATTTTTAGTGTAATTTCCCTGTAACACCCCTATCATATGACAATCTGATAGTATGGACACGTATATCAAGTTTTTTACAAGACTCTTGTGGTCCTGTGGACCTCGTTTACCCTCTGCAAACACCCTATTCACTCGCTTACTTTCCTCACTTATGTATTTAATGACTACAACAATATTACGTCTTTACAGGTGATACAACCGAAAAGGACAGATAGTATAATTCTCATCCTTAGTATTTATGAGTTCTTGTTTGTTCCAGAGACTCCTCAGTTATAATATTCAGTAAATGAAACTTGAGACGTCCGGTTTCACGTAATTTTTTTTCATGACTTATGTATAACAACAACGACAAGTCAGCGATTCAGTACAAGTTAAAAAACGTTGGGGTTCTCGACATCGGGTAGGCCGAGGAGACAGGCACTCTAAAGGGTCCGTTCTTATGATGTCACCCAACGGTAAAGGGGGAGGTCCCCTAGAAAGACTGGGTCTCTAGCTTAGGCGTAGAGAAGGTTGCCGTCCGTCTAAGAAATGGTGACTCGATGATCCCTTCGGGTGACTTATATATATTTGTTTATATATAAATTATGGTATTTGACACATACCTCTATATATATATACACCTGAAGGGACTACCGAGTCGGCCATTTCTTAGACGGACATTATGTCCTCTGGACCCAAACTAGGGACCCAACCCTTCTAAGGGACTCCCTTCAGTACCGTTGGGTGAGGTCATAAGAACCGACCTCTTAAGGAACCTGTCTCTTCGGACAGATCGATGTCAGGTACCCCAACGTTTCTCGACCTGTGCTGATTCGTTGATTCGTATCGTGTGTATATATACATATGTGTGTGTATTATATTAACATAATAACATACGGTATGTCTAACATATGTTTTAACATATGGTATGTTTATCGTCCACAACAAATACTCTCTGTTCACAGCATACTCTTCCATATGGTCCGACACACGAACAAAGAAAGTACCCGTATTGGAGTAAGTAGGACAAAGAGAGAGAGGATAGAAAGGGAGACAATAAGAGAGTTACATATAAAGGAAAACTAAGTGGAGAAAGAGAAGTAAACAAAGAAAATTAGATACAGTAAAAGAAATTGATTTTAATTTTGTTCTTATAAAAAGTATGAAAAGTGTCAATAACTTAATTTGAAATCCAAACGTTACAAATTAAAAAAATTCATCCATTGAAGTTATCAAATTTACTAAAAAGGGGGTTATTTTGTAGCCGTGTACTAATCAAAACGAAAAAGACCTTTAGTCTTATGTAACTCAATTAAAAAAGGTATTAAAAAATAACTCATATTTGTAACTCAAAGTAAAAATTTTAGTGTTTTCACAGGTGGAAGACTTAACCTTTCATTTGTCTTAATGACATTGAGGCTGAGAACGGTGGGGAGGGGAGTTACAGGGGTCCTCGGAGAACTTAGTGGACATGTGAAGACCAAGGAGGAGTTCGGGTGCAATGTCGTAGTAGGTGGTCGTTCTGTGGTTACTTCCTTCTTCTTTCTTTTCGTTGGTCTGAGACCTCTCGACTTTAGGTTAGACTCAGGTTAGTGCAAGATCGGTGTACGTAAATCTCTCTGACGAGTCCTACTCTTTCCACAGAAAATTACCAGAGTTTTCACTTTACCCACTTCTTTATTTATGGACAAGATGACTTAAGTATCCTGACGATACTTTAAGTTTATTTAATTTGTTTTCACAAAACATCCTATATTTTGTGGTATGTTTATAGTCCATAATAATTCGAAATTCGAATTCTACATAATGGAAATTTGCCATCTCTTGTCGTCACTTTCGGACCCGGAACCTCGGTCGGAAGGTAAGTCATCGATATCCTGGATTGGCGCCTTCTGGTCCCGGAGTCAAAGGTGAAGACGTTTTTCTCCTCTCGCTAACATGAAGACCCCAATAATGTTCCTGATTCATTGAATTACAATAAATTTCGTGAATTTTATCGGGGACTGGGTCTCTTTCACGATACATTCATAAACGATAATGGTAATAATATAATAGTATTGTGAGAGATCGAGTCATAACACTGAAAGGACGGACTATAAGTATACCGGGAAAGGAGAGAAGAAATGAAAGGGAAGAGGAGGGTTCGGGTCGGGTCGAGACACGGTCGAACTGATCAGGGGGATCGTGGGACGTAAGTTAGGACTGGTGTAAGAGCAGTAAATCGTAGTGCATGTCTTGTACGGGAAAGGAGAGGATAGATGGGTAAGTATTTTAGGGCAAGTTCAGGGTGAAGGAGTTGGTGGTCTCGGTAGGGGACAGGAAGGAGACTTAATATTACCGTCAAAGGTAGATCTGCCGAGTAGACCTGAAAGTTAGTGAATGAAGAGACGGGACGACGAATATCAAGTGACAGAAAACAGAACAAGTGGGGGTCCCTGTGGAGAGGGAAAATCGTCTCTTCCAAGATTTATGGCTCCAGGTGAAGGAACCGGTCAACCAGAACGGAACTGTATGGAGTTCAAGGTCACCCCTTCTGGTCGGGGGAGAGGAATGATCGTGTCTTCACAATCAACACTCGGGTTTCAATGGTTCTCGGTACCGAGTTTGGGTACACTCTCGACTACACTCTCTTACTTTCTGTGTCTCTCTCCGTCTCTACTCCGACCTCTCACCCTTAAAGACGAACAGGGGCTTCGATTGAGGTGTACAGGAGACGTGGAACCACTGACCCGATGTCTACAGTTATTTCAGGGGAAAATCCGAAATTGATCGAATTGAAAATTTTCGGACCCTACCTATGATCGTTTGTATTATGGAAAAGGATGACTGTTCGGAGACAGGGTACTGACGCGATAAAAGTCGAAAGTAATATACTGAACAGAAATAAGTAATAGGTATATGGTAACTTCTCGTCGTTTGTTTTCACTAAGTGACGACTGTGTACCGTAAAGAACTCGTCGGTAATTAATCGTTTTATCGTGAACTTGTATTTAACAATTCCTCACAGTCGTTTATTTTGACATTAGTCTTAAAAAGAGAGGTAAGAACACATACGGGGAAACACTTAACGTGGTCCGTTAAAGGTTGAAATTAAATTTCGAATAGTCCCTTTGGTTCCTGATGTAATTAGAGATTCTTGACCCACACGAGCCGGGAGAGGTCAGAGAGAATGTCTTTGTTCTCTACTAGACTCAGAATCGTGTAATTGAAAGGGGTCGGATAACTCTCAGAGTCTGGGGTCATGGGTTCCTGGTGTTTCGGTTCGAACTGGAGTACGAATTCTTTATTTTTCTTATTCTTGACTAGTATGTGACGTGTGGTCCGTGTCCCGCACAGTCCTCTTTATATTCCTACATTAGGTAAGGACTCGTCGGTGACGGTCGAAGAGAGGGATGTGGGTAGCACAACCTGAAGTGACTGACCCACAGAAGGGTGAAAGTAGTGGTCCATACATGTGGAGGCTCGGACTCTTTAAGAATTTCTCTCTTTGAGAAAGTTTCGTGTTTTCGGTCTTCTTCATGGTCCGAAAACACGGCCGAAGGGACCACGGAGTCGTCATTTCTTAAGCGGACGTTACATCCTCTGCGTGCCCTGGGTCCAAACTAGGGACCCAGTCCTTCTACGGAACTTCTTCCTTTACCGTTGGGTGAGATCATAATAACGGACCTTTTAGGGTACCGGTCTCCTCGGCCCTCCCGATATCGAGTACCCCGACGTTTCCTCAACCTGTGTCGAATCGTTGATTTGGTGTTGTTTACGGAGAAGTTGAAAGGTAAAGAAGTGGGAATAAGGGACTGGAAGTGGGGAAGGGGTCGTTGGGAACTGGAGACTCATTGTCTTCCACATTTTAGCGAATCAAGGGAACTGTGAACTCCTCGTATTCCGACTCTGTGTGCTTTCACTTTTCACTTTCACAATCAGCGAGTCAGCACAGGTTGAGTAACGTTGAGGAACCTGACATCGGACGGCCCGAGGAGACAGGCATCTTAAGAACGGTCATAAGGTCCGTTCTTATGACCTCACCCATCGGTAAGGGAAGAGGTCCCCTAGAAGCACTGGGTCCCTAGCTTACGTCCAGAGGGCGTGACGTCCGTCTAAGAAATGGTAAACTCGGAGGTCCCTTCGGAAACTCTGCGGATTCCCTGAGTGACCACCACCACCACCAAATCAGTGATCCAACATAGACTGAGAACCCTGGGGTATCTGGCATCGGGTGGTCCGAAGAGACAGGTACCCTAAGAGGTCCGTTCGTACGACCTCACGCAACGGCAAAGGAAGAGGTCTCCCTGGGTGATGTTGAAATTATTACGTGTAAAATAACTGGAGGAGAGGGAACGACAATGAAAAGGTGAGGGACAGTCACAAGGGACATAGAGGTGGACGTCACTGTCCCTCACACTTGACAAAACAACCGGTTTTTCAAGTGAGTCCAAAAAGGTGTGGTAGAATGTTTTTTGGGTTTACGTGAAAAAACGGTTAGGTCATAAACGTAAGTTTAGAAATAGAGGACGAGACGAGGGTCTCGTTGGGTCTGATTCTATTACGGGAATTTCTAGAATATGAGAGTATTTTTTTCGGTCCGACGTTTGTTATAAAGAAATTATTTCCTCATTCCTGACAAGTTTTTTTTTTTGGTCTTTGATATCCTGAGTGTCATTTATCTTTAGTGTGCTAGTGTGTTGTCCCGAAATCCGTCTCCTCCGACATCCCGAACGGAGAGTGAAAAGGACAATAGTCACGGCCTCACGTACGAGTCAGAGAGTCAGTGCACAGGTTGAGAAACACTGGGGTACTTGATATCGGGCGGTCCGAGGAGACAGGTACCCTAAGAGGTCCGTTCGTATGACCTCACCCAACGGTACGGATTTTCACCCTAAAGAAATTCACCGTCCGAAAGGGTGTTTAAGTAACCTTTTCTATTAATAAATCACTATAATGTCATGAAGGAATTCTATTTTATAAAATTTTTGATCTAACCTGTGTCCATTACACCGTTTCCTAGGTACTCATTATTTGACATTGGCGACGGAGGAGACGAAAAGGTTCGTCCCGTGAAAAAATTTGGTAAAAATTAATTTCATATCAATTAAATATTACAACGTAATCGAAGTCCATGTCCCGTTTCACTAAGTCAAAATATAAGTATATACATCAGAATCCAACAAGAGTAATATCCAATAATGTCCTATACTTTCTCTCAAGGGACACGATAGGTCATCCAGGAACAAAAAAAGATAAAATATGTCTCATCACACATGTACAATTAGGGTTGAAGGATTAAATAGATGGGTGGGTTGGGGACGGTGATAGGGGAGACCATTGACATTCGGTTTGGTCCCGTGAAGTCGAGACGTAGTGATTTGGTGTCGACGGAAGAGTTGACCTGGGTTTCACAAGTGCAACACGAGTCCGACCCGAGAGGTCTCGACTGAGTCTCTACGTTGAGGTCACGAGACTCCTTCCGCCTCTTTTTCGTCCGGCTACCGGTTCCCTCTACACCGTTCGGGCAGCCTCGACAAGACACTCGGCTTTCGGAGTCCGGAGATGCAGTGGTGCATCTACGCAGTGGCGGACGCCTGACGGACTCTACCACCGCGACTCACTCCGTCGACCGAGAGAGGCGAGGTCGGTGGTTCCGGGTGTCTGACAGATGATTCTCGTGACGGTCGTCGACTCCGGTGTTCGGCGGCGAGTCTCTCTCCGGTCCGTTGCAGAGGGCGACAGGTGACGCGTGCCCCGGGGCGGATTGGCGAGTCGGACCGCCGGTCGAGGTGCCCTCCGAGACTTTCACTATCCAGGGTGTCACAGTCATTTAGGGTCCCCCGGCGACGGCGAGGGGAATCTGAGGGTTCCGAAGACGGTTATGTCAGTTGGGGGTTTGTGTAAAAGACCTTAGGGTACTCGAGGGATCGTAGTCAACTTCGATTTCAAGTTCTAACCTTAAATATCCTCAAACCCTAATTGTACATGTGGTATGATATGTATTTTATCTATTGATTGTTCCCGGAGGACCTCTCGTGTCCCCTGAGACGAGTTATGAAACATTATTGGCGATTTCCCTTTCTTAGACTTTTTTTTTTTTTTTCTATGTATACACACATATTGACTTCGTGAAACGGTCTACGGACTTTGATTGTGTTACGACATTTAGTTGTTTTGAAGTCAAAATTTATTTATTTCTTTTTGCTCTTAAGTTACCGTATGTATTAGTTTGAATCCAACCTCAATCAGCTTAGTCTAACAGGTCGACTGAGTCCGGACTGTTAGTTCAGGTCACGTAGATTCTGTCGATCCAATACATTCATAAGTTTCCTAGGTAGTTTACTGACCGTAGGGAGACACAGGCCCTTAGGTCGGAAAGAGGGTGTGAACCCTTCCACCCACTGTCTCGGTCAGACCGAGCTCTTTTCGGACGAAACTTCCCTGACCCCCAAGTCCAGACAGTGAGGTGGGGAGAGGAGGTGGAGGAAAGAGGAGGTGGAGGAAAGAGGAGGTGGAGGAAAGAGGAGGTGGAGGAAGTCTCGCGACGAGGAGAGACCCCACTTCCCCGTGGGTTTGACGGATTGTCAGTCCTACACTCACTCGTACAGGTCTGTGGATTTCCGGTCTTTTCGTAGTAAACGTGGTTCGGAGAGTCAAGGGATAACACGAGTAAACCGGACTAATGACGAAATATTTCGAAGGAAGACAAGATAGGACTTCCAAGAGCGAAATTCGTTTCGAACTGTTTCCTCTTCTCTACTTTTCTTACTTAGACACGTAAATCTTTGTGTGAAGTTTTAAATTTCACTAGATTTGTTTTGTCCGACAGTAATATTGATTAATACAAAAATCAAACCTTGAACCTGAGTTACTTGAAACTGAGATTAAGTTTCATTTTTGAATGTATACGTAAATAGTAAAAGATCCCATAAGTGGGACATGTTAAAGTCTAAGGAGTCAAAACAGTTAGACACAGAAGTGGTTTTGTCTGTTTTGTTCTTATTTCTATTATCGTGTTATTGTTTCCCTGTACTCACTAACCTTACGGAGAAGTCAGTTTTCATAAAAGTGAACACGATTGTCTAATGTGATGTTATTTATAATAATGGGAGTTCTAGTTACCTTACTTCCTAGACGGTTCAGATTGAGTTACGGTCCTTTTAGATAGAACATAAATGTCTAAAGTCTACCCTTCTAGGTCGGAAGTATCGTGTTTCGTAGACCTGAGAAGAAAAAGAGGGGGCAGGAGAGGTAAAGGAAGATCTCGGTTTTGATAGGCTTTCTGAATGACCGTCTTCAGAGCAACACGTATTTCTATTATGACACTAGTGGTTTGTCTTCTGATTCATAACACGTAATTGGTAGGAATTTTGGACCTGAGTTGCGTCTGAGGAGGACACAGATTACGAAGTAAACGAAACGCGATGAGAGGGACTTTGTCGATTCAACAATAACTTTGTAGTAGTGGGGTGGATATGACACTCGTCCGTTTGACTCATCAAGTTTGCCTACACATTTGTAAATAACAGACAAAGTCATTTCGACCCGCTATATTAGTACCTGTGACTTGAGACGGAAGTAATCGGTACGTTTTAAGGGACCCAGTCATAAATGTAAAATCGTCGAATAATTCGAAGATCCCCGACACTAAGTTAGGCGAAGTGTCTTAGGTGAAACCATACCGACACGACTGTGTCTTTACTACTTCCCGTTTATCTAACTTTAATCAGACTGACGTCAGTGTAGTCGTATGGTGAAATGAGAAGTAAATGAATACTTAAACCTATGTAGGGTACGTCGAAATAAACGTTGGTCTTCTGAGCCTTACATACATGGGACCCTACTTAAATCGTCGACTCTACTTAGTGTCGATAAGTCTTCTTTCTTTCTCCTTAGAACAATTCCGGACTCGACGGTAGGTAAGGGTCTGACTATGTTAGGGTGGTACATACACTCCGCCAAGTCATTGGGTCGGTTACTAAGTTATTTACCTTTGTTCGGAACGTGAAACCATCTTACTAACCCAGTACTAGTGTTATGCAGAATCTCCCCATTCATAACGGTCCTATTCCTTTCAAACGATGGTAAAGTTCCCCTGATAAGAAGTGGATTTGGGTTTTTCTGGTCCTCCGTCGTTAAAAGTCTTTACAAATAAATAGAGGAGGGAGTTTCTTTCCGAAGGGACCACCGAGTCTACCATTTCTTAGGTGGATGTTACGTCCTCTGGGTCCAAGTTGGGGACCCAGTCTTTCTGGGGGACCTCTTCCCTTACCGATGGGTGAGGTCATAGGAACGTACCTCTTAAGGTACTTGTCTCCTCGGATCACTCGAAGTTAGGTACCCCAACGTTTCTCAGTCTGTGCTCACCCGTTGATTGTGAATGAAAGTCTCTTTCACATTCACTATAGGTCCCTTCTCTTTATTGACTGTTTATTACTTGTGTGGTACCACTCGGTCAACTTGGACACCTCAAATTTGTAGATAATTGACATTGGTAGATTTCGAATTCAGTCTGTTGTTCAGTAATCTAACCACAATTTACAAGTCTCAGGATCGTGACCCTCTTCTTCGATCCCTACTCTGTCAAGGATAATCACCAGTTGGTTCCTCTCTTACTTCTGATTGCTACCGCCGTTAGTCTCCTCCTTATATTCCCTCTGCCTCGTAATGCATTGTGACTCACTAGTGTTACACCATCCCTGCCACGTAAAAGGGTAAATTTTAAGCGCTGTTTGTACTCTGTCCATAATAATAGTAGGGATAAAATGTCTACGTCTTTGACTCCGTGTTCCTTTAACTCGTGGGACGAATTCTAAGGTGTCAGACATTCACTATCCTAATCTACCCTCAGATTATGGCTTCTGACTAAAGAATTGGTGATACGTTTCTATGTAGAATGAGTGACCAAATATACTAATTAGAGATTATGTAGATTTTCTCTTTACTATATTTCTCGATCATTTATATTTGAGTAAGTATACAAGTGATAGATAGCTTTACAGACGTACAGGTCTACGAAAGAACCCTAAAGACTTTATTGCATAGGAGGACCTGATGTAGATTTCTAAATAGTACCGATAATTGTACTCCTAGTTGTGTTTTTATTTTATTCTCGACTTACAAAAGTCTTTTGTCTCTCTCAGAAATTTAAAAGAAGAACTCGGACTTGAGATTCAACGTTATAAATATTATACCGTTACATCTAAAAAGATGACTTTGTAAATAAACCGATCTAAACTTAGATATATTTATAATTGGATTCTTTGGTCCAAACCCAGATATAGATGTACTTTGGCACTTTGACGAAACAGTCTATGGTGATTGTTAGGACGTACGATTTTATCATCTATTTCATTCCGACCATAATTAGTCCCGAAGGACTAGAGATCGACTCACCTTTGTACTGTTCTACCTTCGTTGACTATCCATTACATAAATTCCGCTTTTGTAGGTTCGATGTGTATCAATTAGGAGTAGATGATCACTGGTATAGTATTAGGTTTCTAATTTTAGACTCAGAAATATGGATTTTTAAGAGTCACACTCTACGATGATAGAGTCAATGGGAGACGATACATTGTTTGTAAGGTTTTATATTTTGCTGTTACTAAATAATGAAAAGTATTAATACACTCGAAACTGATCCGGTCAGAAGACGAGTAAAATGAACGAGAATGATTACGTAAATCGGTCCGATCTTCCAGGTTCTAACGGAGTGAGTGTACGGGTCTTAACCGAGATCGACAACACCCCCCCAGGGAGCCAAACAGGGGAGGGTCGGGGAGTGGGGGTCATCGGATCTTTTATAAGAAGTTTAGTCCACACTACACCCCACAGAATCCTTTTATGTAGTTCTCCCTACTATTTTCTACGTTCCAGAAACCTTCGGTTCTGATTGTGAGTGTGTCGTATTGAAGATGGTGTAAGACGACTAGTGTCGTTTCATTCAGACCGGGTTTAAGTTCCCAGACCTCTTCGTCTCAAATGGGGCTTCATACCCTTGTCGTTTCAGTGTACCGTTTTCCTACATATAACCTACACTTCTTTAACACCGGTGCTTCGTTAAATGGTGTTTGAATGTGTGTGTGTGTGTGTGTGTGTCTCTTTCTCTCTCCCTTCCAGTTGGGCTGACTGATGTAACGACAGTTGTAGAGTTGTAGGGTCAACACTGTGACATGATATCAAACGTTCTACACCGGTGACTGCTTTGTCCTATGTCTCATGTACTCTGGACAGACACGATAAAGAAGGTTATTGTAAACTCAGATATTAAAATAAGTTTTTTTCAAATTAAATTTTTTAAGTGGACCTTTTTTAGTATTTTTCGTATTATTTGTTTTATTTGGAATAATGGTACTGTAAATGGGTAAGTACCACTCCGGTCTATATTTTATTGTACATGTTAAATAGTTTGGTAAATAAGGTTTTTATAGGAAACTCACAGATAGTACCCGGACCAGGAGAAGATCCGTAACGTTTATTTTCTCACTCGTTTCCTGATTTGGGGAAAGGAGTACTTTATGTGAAGGGTTATAAAGTTAGACTTATGATACCGTCGATGTTTTTTCTGATCTCCTCTTCCAAGTCCTCGGCTATTATTAGTTACTCTTTTTACCATGATATTGTATTCCTTGATGTTTAATAAGTTTACAAACATGATAAGTTTGAAAAGTTTACAAGGACCTTCCATATTAAACAAAGGTCCTTCACATTAAACAAAGATTTCGAAGCCTCCGAGAGATCGAGTCAGAAGAAATGAAGGTCTGGGGTCATTGGGTCTTGGTACCCTATAAAGTGTCTGTAAACATGTACACATGAACATACTATGTATGCATACTTATTGTATGTATATTACATGTGTAAATAGTTTAGTAGTGTGACGTATGACATTTGTATAAAGTAGAAACAGTTAATGGAAAATTCTTTCGGTTATTTAAAAAAAATTCTATTTCTTTGACTTGATAAACTCTGTCGAAGAAGGGTTGTATGACACCGACGGGTCTGAACCATCCCTACAACGGCACAGTAGATGACGAAAAGGAAGGGACCTTAAACACGAGGGAAAAGGAAACTCTTTTGACGAAGACGGAACGAGAAACATGTACACCGAACTAACTCCGGTCAGGATTAAATTCCTTCTTCTACCGGTATACTAGATCCTCATTTGATTAGTGGTATAAGTCCCTATCTTTCACACAATCAGTGAGTCAGCACAGACTGAGAAACCTCTGGGGTACCTGACATACATCGGGTGGTTCGAGGAGACAGGTACCCTAAGGGGTCCGTTCTTCTAACCTCACCCAACGGTAAAGAAGGAGGTCCCCTAGAAGGGTTGGGTCCGTAGTTTGGGGTCAGAGGGCGTAACATCCGTCTAAGAAATAGAAGACTCGGTGGTCCCTCCGGGTAAGTCTCACTTTCAGTCCACGTCATGAAGATCTTAAGACCCCGTCCTGAGAAAGGACACCACAATTTACTCGTTACGTACTCGATCCTCACCGACTGACGTAGAGTGGTTCTGATCCTTATCGGTCGGACTTTTTCCGTGTTGTGCATCCTTCCGGTTCAGGTCTCTGTCCCTCTGTTACCAAGAATTGCTTGCATGGACTCCAAGACTTCAGTAGATGGGGTCCTGAGGGACAGTTCGAAAAAAAAAAAGAAAGCGCACAAACAAAACAAAAACAGTGTGTTTGTTTATTTTAAGTGAAACTCGAACGATCAAACACAGTCCAATGACGATGAGTACTGACTTTCACTGGGTTACTTATTTTTCCTTCTACTCCGTCTCTTAGACCCTTACAGAACCGTTTCGTTCTACCTCCCGACCTGTTCTCTTATGGTTAAAAAGTCTCTTTTTTTACTTTTGACTCAGCGACACATGAACGAAAGAACGGAAGAGACCGTGGACTTGGTTTTCGGACGGAGTGACGGGTTGTCTATCTCGGTCGTCGTGAACAGAGTCTTAAGTTACTTCTGTGTCCTATTACAATACTTCACTAGGGACAATGATCATGGTTTTATTTTCTCTTTGTAGAAACACAGATGTCCCATAATCTCCCTATCTACGACCATATACTGGGTTTTGTAGTTGGTTCCACGAGACCCAGGTGTATACGTTCCAAGTTCACGATCTGTTCTCTCTGTTCACAAAGAAATTTACATAATCAGTCTCAAGGGGTCTCATTGTCCTGTTTATTCTACACATACATATCTCTTTTTTCTAAATAAGATTCCTTTGCCGAGTAGGTCAAGTTTTAGGTATTCCACTCAATAATGCGTCCTCAGTGTATTCCTCGGTTTTAATGTCCAGTTCACACTTCCGACAGATGTGTCTTAAGGAAGGAAGACCCGTCTCCAGACAGAAAACAAGACGCACCTGGAAGTTGACTAGCCTATTCCGGGTGGATATAATACCTCTCGGTAGACGAAATGAGTTTCAGGTGACTAAATTTACAATTAGAGGGATTGTGACAGTGTACTTGTAGTTCTTATTATAAACTGGTTTATAGACCGTGATACAGATCGGTTCAATCGTGTATTTTAATTGGCAGGGTGATTGATGTCCTTACTGTTTAAAATCGTTTAACAAGGTACGTTAGGGTTTAGTTGATTTTAAAAAGACCGAATGTTTTAGGTCTAGAGACCTTTTTGTATGAGGATCACACGACAGTGACTGCAGGTAGAGACTTTATGTGTCATACGTACCAACCGATACTATTCTTCTCGCAGGGTTTTAGTCCTTTTTTCGGACTCGAGGTGAGGGTTCAGACCACGATTAAGTTGGTTCAGAAAGGTGGTGCGACCTAAAGTCAAATTCCACTCCGCAAACGGACGTACGATTCAACGAAGTCAGCACAGACTGAGAAACACTGGGATACCTAACGTCAAGTGGTCTGAGGAGACATGTGACCTAACAGGTCCGTTCTTATGACCTCACCCAACGGTGTGGGAGGAGGTCCTCTAGAAGGACTGGGTCCCTAGCTGGGGAGTAGACAGAGGACGTGACTGTCCGTCTAAACATTGGAGATCGTGGTTCTACTCCCCATCTCTTGATCACTAAAGGTCTTATGGAAATTTGTAAATTAAAACGGTACGAAGATTAGCGAGAGTAGTTCCTGGTGACACAATGGGAGGGATCTTCGCGAGGTCAGACGCCAATATTATGCCTGAAGTTTACGGCCCAACCCATAACAAGAGAAAGGTCGAAGTCAGAAATGCGATAAATTTATTTTCACCCTATACACGAAGACTCTTATCGTTATTCCCCCAGACACCCACAACCGTCGTCGGATCGGTTCCACTACGACTTGACGATCTCCGTCGGGTGTGATTGTCCAAAAGAGTCGATATAGTCCACCTACAAACAAAAGAGTTTCCTTTTGTTCAACCTAGGTTTTCTGTCTTTACTACTGTTTTCGTAAGTCGGGAAGAGACACCAAGACTCTTTAAAGACGAGTCTTTCTTCTCTATAAAGTTCTACTAGTTCTTTTCAAACTTTCGAATGGACTCCTTTCTCCTAAACTCGATTTCGGTTCTCCGTTGGGTGTAGTTTAACGTAAAAGTGATAAGGACCTTTGTGTCTCTACGAGAAAATAGGGGATATGAAGGATAGTATCGTGTAAATACAAATCGTGGATTCTACACTAAAAAATTTTTAGTTCCTTCAATGGGACAACTAGGTCTTACGTTTTACTACATCGACGATACGTTCTACCATACCTCTAAGGAGTTCTATAATTTTTATCTTGACTATCGAATGCCACTTGCTACAAAACAAGTACTAGAGGTTTCTAAATCGAAGTCCTGGTCTCTGGTCCGAACTCGTGTCCCGAGAACACACCGTCTTCAAAATAATGTCACTTTTCCCTGTTTCTTTCGAAGACTGTGTCTGTAGTCTCCCCCGTCTCTCACGGGATGAGCGATCACAATCGTTCCCTCGATAGATGAAAAATTTAGTCAATAATGTTATTTAGTTTTCTTACAGAGTTCCAACATTTATAAAATGGTCTGGGTGAGGGTGTCAAATGTAAATTTTCTTTTGTCCTAATCTTGAGTTGTTACCTTTCTGAAATGGTCTGAGTGGGGGTATTATATGTAAGATTCTATAGTCCTAATCAGTACTTCCAAAAGTCCTTCCTCTTTGACAGGAGTTCGTCCTATGTAACGACAATATATTAGGAATTTGTCTCAAATTTGACTCAACAAACAACATATTAGTAGTCAAGACCCGAATATCTTTTTCTTTGTAAAATACACTGATTCTGATTCCTTACATCTTTTTTTTTAACAGGAAAGGAGGAGGAACTCTTAAGGTCTTAGGTCATTAGTGGGAAGATCTATAAATAAGTTTTCTTAACTTTAGTCCTAGAACTTCTCTATAGTCGTGTGTTACAAGTAACGTCGTAATAAGTCTCACTGGTTCTATACCTTTATTGGACTTACAGACAGTTACCCATTACTTTTACACCATATATGGATATTCCCTTATGATAAGTTGGAACTTTTTCTTCCTTTACGGTGTTATCCGTGGTTGTATCTATTTAAAACTTCTGTACTACGGTTCGTTTTATTCGGTCAGTGTTTTCCTGTTTATGATATATTAAAGTGAATATACTCTATAGATTTTATTAATTTAAGATATTAGTCTATCATCTTACCACAAATGGTTCCTGACCCGTCTCCCCCTTTACCTTTTAAGGATTAGTTATCCGTGTTTCAAAGTGAATACGTTCTACTTATTCAAGATTTCTAGACGACGTGTTATCACATGATATCCTTTGTTATGACATAATGTATGGAGTTTTGACAATTCGTTCGCCTAGAGTTATTTATAAGAGCGATTTTAATTTCTTTTTAAAAATTTTTATTCTCGACATTCTCTGTACGTAAGATTCCCTGTAGATAAGATTGTTCTTTTTTCTTGTTATACCTTTTCTCCGTTTAGCCAAAATATCTCTTCTACACTGTTATCTACTGTTTCGTCCTTTACACTTAATAGTATCCAACGAGACTTAAGTTTAGTAGAATATCGACAAGACCCCTAAAATCAACCGACGTGTCGGGGACTCCCGTTCTCCGTGTCGTGTGAGAGACATGGACAGCGAAGTGAGTCGTGCAACGGACTGTGTCCTCTCTACGACGTGCGCAAACAACCCTGTTACTTCTCACTCGGGGTGAGGTCCAGTGTCGATAGAGAAACTGAATTTAAAAACCAGTCGATTATATTTCCAAAAGGATTATAAGTCTATTTCGGAAACTCTTCAGATCACTAATTAATGATTCTTTGTGAAAAAATTTTTTTCTTATAAAATTTACGTATTTTATAAGGTTGATACCTATTTCTAAGAATTTATAACTCTCTATATAATCCTCTTATTTTATAAAATTTACACAATAACAGTATCAAAAAAAGTAATATGATAATACGGGAAAACCTCTTCCTTTACCGTTGGGTGAGGTCACAAGAACGGACCTCTTAGGGTCCCTGCCCCCTCGGACCACCCGACGTCAGGTACCCCAGTGTGTCTCAGTCTGTGCTGACTTCGCTGAATCGTCGTCATCGTCGTCGTAATATGGGAATGTAATTAGACGTTATACTCTTTATTTACATCGTTTTTAAGTATTGTAATGTTACTAAAGGTCAAAGATTGTTTCATCGTTCCACAAGTCCTGTTCTTCCGTGAGGTTCATATACGTCTACCGGGGGTGACGGTTGTAGAGTAGAGTGTCCTCTTCACCCCTCTCACTGTCCAGAGTCTCGGGACGAACGTGTATTTGGTGTTCTTTCGCAACCCCTCAGTCTCGCGACGATGAAGGGTGATTCCTTCTTCTCGCACGACCTCTGACTCTGCTAGACTCCGGCGTGGTCTTACCGCGTCTCTCAAAAGATGATTGAGAGAAGGAGAGAAGGAGTAACGGGACACTCTTATGACTAGCGGTGAAGTGATGTCGTCCCTTCCGTGTCTACACTTCCTTTATTATCGTCTCTTTGTAACCTTACGTCGTCCTGTTTCTTGGACATTACTACGTTGGATCGTCCTGACCGGTGGCTTGTAGGGAAGGAGAAGAAAAGGAGTGACACCCGATCCATTAGTGTATGTTTCCGCGACCCGACCGGAGACCTGCCTCGGTCCCCACCGCTGTGGACTTCGTCTCCTTTGACCTGGTCCATTTTGGGTCTAATGTGTGGTCCCAGAGAGGGACACGGGACTTTAGAATTTTAATGGACTCCTCATGTTTGATCTCGGTCTCAAATACGGGTAGGGGAGTTTTAGTTGTGACGTTCAGTTGGTCGACGTAGACATTTCCTCCTTTTCTATATAGATATTTTTATAATCTTCGGGAACTCCTCTTATGTCTAAGACTTTCCTTCTATTATTTATCTTGTGGAATGTGTTTTCGATTTGATTCGGTTATTAAAATTTGTTTTTAATTACTTTAACTGTCCTTCGTTTTTGTATTTCACAGTTTGTCCACTCAAAAGTTTTAGGTCCGAATCACTTTAATGTAATTTTAAAAAGATTTTAAAATTGAGGAAATCTCATTTTTCCATTTGTTGAATGTTACATTCTTCTTAGTTTACCTATAGTTTAAAGAGTTGTCATTGTGACTAAATCTTTTCCGTCTCTTCGGTCTCCAGTTTAACGATTGTAGGTGGTCTAGTATCTATTTTCTTTCTCTCAATGTCTTTTTTTAGATGAAGACGAAATAACTGATGCGGTTTCGGAAACTGACACACCTAGTGTTATTTGATACCCTTTAACAATTTTTCTACCCTCATGGTCTCGTGGAATGAACGGAGGACTCTTTAGACATACTTCCAGTTCTTCGTTGTCAATCTTGACCTGTACCTTCTTGTCTGACCAAGGTTTGACCTTTTCACTTCACTGGTTTCAGTGAGTCAGCACAGACTGAGAAACGCTGGGGTACCTGACATCGGAATGGTCCGAAGAGGTAGGTACCCTAAGAAGTCCGTTCTTATGACCTCACCCAATGGTAAAGGAAGAGGTTTTGACCCTTTCCTTTAACCCTTTCCTCATGCAGTTCCGACATATAACAGTGGGACGAATAAATTTAATATACGTCTCATGTAGCACACTTTACGGTCCGACCTACTTCGTGTTCGACCTTAGTTCTGACGGTCCTCTTTATAGTTATTGGAGTCTATACGTCTACTGTGGTGGGAATACCGTCTTTCGTTTCTCCTTGATTTCTCGGAGAACTTTTTTTACTTTCTCCTTTCACTTTTTCAACCGAATTTTGAGTTGTAAGTCTTTTGATTCTAGTACCGTAGGTCAGGGTAGTGAAGTACCGTTTGTCTACCCTTTGTCATCTTTGTCTCTATCTGAATTAAAAAGACCTGAGGTTTTAGTGACGTCTACCACTGACGTCGGTACTTTAATTTTCTGTGAACGAGGAATCTTCTTTTCGGTACCGGTCGGATCTGAGTATAATTTTTCGTCTCTGTAACGAAACGGTTGTTTCCAGAGAGATCAGTTTCGATACCAAAAAGGTCATCAGTACATACCTACAATCTCAACCTGGTATTTCTTTCGGCTCACGGCTTCTTAACCACGAAAACTTGACACCACAACCTCTTCTGAGAACTCTCAGAGAACCTGACGTTCCTCTAGGTTTCTCAGTTAGATTTCCTTTAGCCATCACTTATAAGTAACCTTCTTGTCTACGACTTCGACTTCGAGGTTGTGAAAGCGGTGGACTATGTTTCTTGAAATTTGTTTACCCTAGATTAATTTTAATTTTCGAAGACGTGTTGTTTCCTTTTATATTCGTTCCACTTTTCTGTCGGAAGACTTACCCTCTTTTATTATCGTTTACTTTGTTGACTGTTTGTTGATTAGAGTTTTTATATGTTCGTTGAATACGTTGAGTTAAGGTCTTTTTATTTGCTGGGTTAGTTTTTTACCCGGTTTCTTGATTTATCTGTAAAGAGGTTTCTTCTGTATGTCTACCGATTGTTTGTGTACTTTTCTACGAGTTGTAGTGAGTAATAATCTCTTTACGTTTAGTTTTGGTGTTACTCCATGGTGAAGTGTGGTCAGTCTTACCGACGCTAGGTTTTTAGACGTTCGTTATTTACGACCTCTCCCACACCTCTTTTCCCTTGGGAGGATGTGACAACCACCCTTACGTTTGATCATGTCGGTGATACCTCTTGTCACACCTCTAAGGAATTTTTCAACGTTTATCTTGACGGTATACTGGGTCGTTAGGGTGACGACCCGTATGTGTTCTCCTTTGGTCTTAACTTTCTCTATGTACATGGGGTTACAAGTAGCGTCGTGACAAATATTATCGGTCCTGTACCTTTGTTGGATCTACAGGGTAGTCGTCTACTTACCTATTCTTTCGTCACCATGTATATGTGTTACCTCATAATGAGTGGGCAATTTTTCTTATGTAAACTTAGTCAAGACAACTCTACCTACTTTGACCTCGGTTAATATGTCTCACTTCATTCGGTCTTTCTTTTTGTGGTTATGTCATATGATTGTGTATATATACCTTAAATCCTTCTACCGTTACTACTGGGACATACGTTCTGTCCTTTTTTCTGTGTCTACACATATCGTCTGAAAACCTGAGTCTCCCTCTCCCTCTCACACCCTACTAAACCCTCTTACCGTAACTTTGTACATATGATAGTACATTCTTAGCTTAGCGGTCAGATACANAGCTTAGTGGTCAGATACAGGCTACGTCCTATGTCGTACGAACCACGACCACGTGCCCCTACTGGGTCTCCCTACAACACCCCTCCCTACACCCTCCCCCTAAGTACAAACCCTAGCGTACATGTGGGCACCACCTAAGTACAGTTACACACCGTTTTGGTTATGTCATAACATTTCATTTTATTTCATTTTTATTTTTAAAAAATTTTTTTTCTTGAAATCTTTTCTGGGACTACGACCCTTTCTAACTTTCGTCCTCCTCTTCCCCTGTTGTCTTCTACTCTACCAACCTACCGTAGTGACTGAGTTACCGGTACTCAAACTCGTTCGAGACCCTCAACCACTACCTGTCCCTTCGGACTACACGACGTCAGGTACCTGAGCGTTTCTCAACCTGTACTGACTCACTGATTTGACTTGACTTGTGACTATGTACTTTTATAACATTATTTTTAGATGTCTTACAACTTGTTTCTCAAAACCTAGACACTAAATTATAGGTCGATTTGATAATGAATTTACATTACTACTCTATTTCAATAAGTTTCGGAATTCTCTAGTGTTTTTAAATAGTATGTTTCTGAAACAAACTTTCTTGAGAACTCTTTATGTGAGGTTGTATTATTCATTACTTGGGTTCCCCTTTGTTTTTCCACACTCTTCATTCCTACTCCGTTTTGAATTAAATGAAAATGGAGTATTCGTCATTGGTATTTACGTAGACGTATTTTTGGATTTTAATTTCAAGATCTGTTATGATTATTATCATGTTACTTTAAATTCCCTTCTAAATTCTCCCTATACTCTCTTCAATCTTATACAGAACAGGATAAGTCACATTAACAAACTATACCTTATTATTCGTGTTAAAATTCAGAATGATTCAACCCTCATTTTTTCATATGTGGTGTTCGTACTTTTATTTGACAAAGAAAAATTTTATCTTCTTTTTGACAGTAGATGGATCACCTCGTATATTTTCCCTTTTTTATTCACTTTCCTTGATATTTACCTTTCGTTTTTTATTCTACTGTCTTTATAAACTCTTTTTTTTAATTAAAGTATATTTACTTGGTATAAGTCAGTTTTCCGTCACTTAGGTTCCCATTTATAATTACCCATTTTTTCATTTCTTTCATATGTCTTTATAGTTATTCTCTTGTCTTTTATATGGTCCTTTTATTCTTTATTTCGTCCAATATCTTGAATACCACCTTTTATATTCCCTTTTCTCCTTGTAGTATATGACTATTTTTCTTATAATGTACTTATTATATGTTTTTAGTGTCCGTATATATATATACATGGAACTTTACATACAAATAAAAAATTTAGTGATTTTTAATCCTGTCTAATTATCGATTTAGTTGTTACATTCATTTCTAAAATTGTGTAAGTATAGTCTTTGACGAACTAGTTGTCTGTTTTCATTCGGTTTATCTTTTACATATTTAGGGTGTTATTCGAACTAGTGTATCTTGTAATTTTGGTCACTGAGTCTAACGTATATTAAAAACTCGGGTGTCCGTGTAGGCGTTCTTTAGTGTAAAATACATCGTACAAAAAGTCTTGTCTTAAATGATCTAACTGAAAAAAAAGGGATATTAAGTTACAACATCTGAGAGTACTCTTAAAGGATTAGAGAAAATTTCTATGTCGGAAATTCTTACGTCCGATTTTCAGTTATCAACGTACATATAATGGTATACATTTTATCTACTGGTCACGTTCAAGCTACGTACTTTGTCCCGTGAGTGTCGGACCACGAGACCCTACTGAGTCTCCCTACCCCACTCCTCCCTCCACCCTCGTCCCCAAGTCCTACCCCTCTGTGCGCGTGTGGGCACCCACTAAGTACAGCCACACACCGTTATTGGTGGTGTTACAACATTTCTTTAATAGAAGGTTAATTTTATTTAATTAATAAAAAATTTTATGATATTTTTCAGTTATCAACGAATGGACGATAAAATTTAACTAAACATAATAAAGAATAAGGAAGACAAAATGAATTTAAATCTCTATTTAGGATACTCATTTGACATAAAAGGGTCCATAATAGAGACGGAGAGAACCTTACTTATAATGTTGGATTTTGTATCAGAAAACTTAGGAGACTGTAATCATTTAATGGAAACAACAATAGTTGTCAATAAATCCCAGTATAGACCGAAAGGACCCGAAGGGTCCCGCACTATCACCATTTCTTGGACGAACGGTTACGGCTATGTCCGTTACATCCTCTACGTCCAACTAGAGACCCAGCCCTTCTAGGGGACCTCTTCCTTTACCGTGGAGTGAGGTCATCAGAACGGATCCTTCAGGGTACCTGTCTCCTCGGACCGCCCGATGTCTGGTACCCCAGAGTCACTTAACCTATGATGAACCACTGATTTGTTGAACACTTCTTTCAACTACGAAACTCGGTGTTTATTTAACTCTGAAATTTTCTCATATACCTGACACCGTTTTGGTTATGTCATATCATTTCATTTTATTTCATTTTAAATTTTTTTTTATTATTTTATTTATTTTTTCAAACGAAGAAGGTTGTTACCGGGGGATAAAACTGGGAATTAGAGGAGGAGGTGAGAGCCAGATACTTTCACTTTCAGCGAGTCAGTACAGACTGAGAAACCTAAGAGGTCCGGTGTTATGACCTCACGCATCGGAAAGGGAAGCGATCCCCTAGAAGGGTTGAGTCCCTAGTTTGGGTCCAGAGGGCGTAACGTTCGTCTAAGAAATGGTCACTCGGTGTTCACTTTAGGTTCTTATGACCTCACCCATCGGTCAGGGGAGAGGTCGCCTAGAAGGATTTGGTCCTTAACTTGACCCCAGAGGACTTAACGTCCGTCTAAGAAATGGTTGACCCGATGGTCCCTTCGGGAAGAACCAGGTACGTATAACCTATTTTTGTTTCTAAGGTACCCCTCCGTGTACGGGGACTTACTTTGGTTTTCGGTGTCACATAAGGGAACCGGAGTTTCCACCAAAGTGACACACGTACTCCAGATTCAGAGTACTCAATAGACCCTTGATGGTCTTTACTACGACAGACGAAGACTACCTAAAATCGGACTTTCTTACTATCATTGAAGACGGTGGTGTGTCCTTTTAGGACGGACTCTTACCTCAGTTGTGTTTGCTTTGTTGTGTTCTAGAACTACTTTAATAAACTCAAAGAAACAGATAGACACAAACTTTTGTCTCGAGAGGGGATTTCAAAGATTTCTGTACCTGGTTAATTAATCAAAGAATAAATTAATGAAACACACCCCAGATGGTATTGAAAGTTGGTTTTCAAGACTACTACACTGAACGAATATAAGGAGTTTTTGAATGAAATTTCCGTTAAGGTCTTTTATTTAAGTTTTCATACAACTTGGTACTGTTGTATTAACTTTACTTTAGAGGGTTTCATTAATGCCACCCTTTATTTGTAAACCTACGTATCTAAGAATGTGTAAACCATTTTATAGGGAGAGACAAATTAAAATTAAATACGAAATCGATGAGATTTCAGTCTAGAAGAGTGACGTCGAACTCAGTGTATGGGTAGGAATATTGGTTCATTAACTCGTCACAATGGTTTTCTCTTCCCATTTTTACCCACGGTCCGTCTATTTCCGTTGTGTATAAGTGGTCCAAAGGGATCACCGAGTCTACCATTTCTTAGACGGACGACGTTACGTCCTCTGGACCCAAATTAGGAACCCAGTCCTTCTAGGGGACCTCTTCCCTTATCGCTAGGTGAGGTCATAAGAACGGATCTCTTAAGGTACTTGTATCCTCGAACCGTCCAATATCAGGTACCCCAATTTTTCTCAACTTGTGTTGGCTTGCCGATTGTGATGATAAGTGATACCAAAATAGACTTGTTCACACTCGTATTATCGTTTCGTAAAATTAAAAAGTAGTAAATAGTCTAAAATTTTGCAAAAATTGTCCCGAATACGAAATATAGTTCCTAAATTTGGATCTTAGGTGACCAATAATAACCTAAGTCTAACAAGTATTTTGGAGACTATTATACGTTTTCAACACACGTACTCGCATACTTCTAAGTTCCCTTCCCTTTGATATCGAAAATAATCTAAGAGTCTTGTCGGGTGTTAGGATCCTTTCCAATCCTTAATGATGGAACTCTCTCGTTTACTTGTTTAAGGTTCCCTTTATACAGGTGGAAAACTTTACTGAATTCTATCTTGTACACGTTATGTCGTCATCCGATTGTCACCGATAGAGACCCCTACCCTGTTCCCGATCTAAAAGAAAGACGTAAAGGTCGTAGCAGGTACTACGTTTACTTACTACAGACAGTTTACTTTCCAATTAAATTCCCTTTTTCCACGTGGATATAGGGACCCACATAGTATTTAGAAAGTCTAGGTTGGTAAAGTTATAAATTTAATTACCCGTTATGTGTTAGTTTCACAGTGGTATAATCTCCGTAATTTTTGAGTTTCAGTAGTCTTTTAGAGTATAAGAGGTTTGATTTTAACACGGTAAGAGAGAATTCGAGTGATTAACGGGTTTGTAAGTTCTACATTTTTTCTTTTCTTTTTCATTCCTTTTACACTTGTTGCAAAGGATTTAGTTAGGACGATAGTGTACGTTTAAGAGTAACTTTATGAGGGGCTTCTCGAAATTTTGGAGTAACCACTTCTCACAGGGGGTCATTTCACATGGTGACACGAGACACGGGTTTCTAATTATTTTGAATTGGTTCTATTACTGAATATTCATCAGAGGTAACCCCCTCAGTCCCACCCTTTTCTGAGTAGAGGACGATCACTATTAATAAAGACCCATTTAATAAAGGATTGAGAGAGAGGGTTTCCACTGAAGAAGATCTCTCGAGGATGTCTCTTTGGTTATCGGATGATCCCAAATAAAATTCCAGTATTAGATGAGTCGTCGGGTACAGTTGTAGTGTCAGAAGGAGAAATAGAAAAAAAAAGAAAAAAGTTTGGAAAGATTCTAAATAAGGAATAAGGAGAGGGAGTTGATTTTTCATTGTTGTTATTATTGTTCTTCGTAATTACGCCATGAATCGTATTGCAGGTCATACATCTACCTCTTCCTTTACCGTTAGGTGAGGTCATAAGAACGGACCCTTTAGGGTTCCTGTCTCCTCGGACCACCCGATGTCAGGTACCCCAGCGTTCTCAGTCTGTGCTGAATCGCTGATCTGGTGGTGGTGTGGTCACATATCTTTCCAGAATAGCAGTATGTAAGTGAAAGAGTAACGAAATAAGAAACTTGTTTATAAATGACTCATAGGTGGTGAGCGGTTCATGGTGCAATCTAAGAATCACAAGTGATCACCACTTTCGTCTAGTGCGAGTATTCCCCAAAAGTAAAGTATCCCTCTACTTGTTATTTCTTATTCGTCTTCATTTAATTTATCGTAGATTTTCTGATAGGACCACTAGGTCACCAATTTTTAGGTGGACGATTACGTCCGCTACGTCCAAGTTAGGGACTAGGGTCTTCTAGGGTGTACGGTGTTCCGATGATTCGGGTACTCTGTAGTGATCACTTCGGAAGTACGGGGTCTCGGGTCCGATTCGTTGTTCTCTGCGGTGCGTTACTGTCAGACACGAAGTATCGACCTCGCGTCAGAGGTGAACAACGTTGATCTCTTTCGGGTGTACGTCGTTGCGTCTGGGTCGTGTCGGGTCTTATTTACTTATTTGTTTAAAATTTGATTTATTCACCATATATTCCTCTACTATTTTTTCATTTCGTCCCAATCCTCTAATCCTCACGGTATCCTTCCGACATGTACCACGTGACTAAAGATTCGTTCCACCAGTCGTTGTCGCAGAAAAATAAAAAAATAAAAAAAACCAGTGAGGGACACCGTACACCTTAAGAACAAGGGGGTGGTACCTAGTTTGAGTGTAGGGTCGTAACCTTTGTGTTAGAATTGGTGACCTGGTGATCCTTTCAGGGTTCTAAACTTGTTGTTAAATGTGCATCCTTCACACTTCACTACACTTTCAGTGAGTCAGCACAGACTGAGAAACGTTGGGGAACCTGATATGTAAGGTACGTTAAGAGGTCCGGTCTTATGACCTCATCCATCGGAAAGGGAAGAGGTCCCTTTACTCCAAGTACTGTAACATGTCCTCTGTCCCTAGTTCTGGTAGGGGTACCTTTTCTTTACGTTTTTTCGTTTTACCGACAGACCCCTCCGGAATGTTTATCGACACTTCTCTTCTCTCCGCTTTTCGTTTCTTTTTTTCCTTTCTATATTCGTAGACTTACGTCTCAGGGTTTCTTATCGTTCTTCTCTATTCTTTCGGAAGAAGTCGTTAGTTGCGTTTCTTTATCTCCCTTTCTTGTGTTACCCTTTCTGATCTCTAGAGAAGTTCTTTTACTCTCTGTGGTTCCCTTGTAAAGTGCGTTTCTACCCGAGCTATTTCCTGTCTTTACCAGACCTGTATTGTCTTCGTCTTCTATCATTCTTCTCCACCGTTCCTATGTGTCTTCTTGACATGTTTCTTCTAGAAGTTCTGGGTCTATTAGTACTACTACACTAGTGATTAGATCTCGGTCTGTAGAACCTTACACTTCTGTTCACCCGGAATCTTTCGTAGTGATTCTTGCTTCGATCCCCTCCACTACCTTAAGGTCACCTCGACAAATTTTAGGACTTTCTACTACGACACTTTCACGATGTGAGTTATACGGTCGTGTAAACCTTTTGAGTCGTCACCGGTGTCCTGACCTTTTCCAGTCAAAGGTAAGGTTAAGGTTTCTTTCCTTTACGTTTTGTTACGAGTTTGATGGCGTGTTAACGTGAGTAGAGTGTACGATCATTTCATTACGAGTTTTAAGAGGTTCGGTCCGAAGTCGTTATGTACTTGACACTTGGAGGACTACAAGTTCGACCAAAATCTTTTCCGTCTCCTTGGTCTCTAGTTTAACGGTTGTAGGCGACCTAGTACCTTTTTCGTTCTCTCAAGGTCTTTTTGTTGATAAAGACGAAATAACTGATACGGTTTCGGAAACTGACACACCTGGTGTTATTTGACACCTTTTAAGACTTTCTCTACTCTTATGGTCTGGTGCACTGGACGGAGAACTCTTTAGACATACGTCCAGTCCTTCGTTGTCAATCTTGACCTGTACCTTGTTTCTGACCAAGGTTTATCCTTTTCCTCATGTAGTTCCGACATATAACAGTGGGACGAATAAATTGAAGATACGTCTCATGTAGTACTCTTTACGACCAGACCTTCTTTGTGTTGGACCTTAGTTCTAACCACCCTCTTTATAGTTATTGGAGTCTATACGTCTACTGTGGCGGGAATACCTTCTTTCACTTCTCCTCGATTTTTCGGAGAACTACTTTCACTTTCACCTCTCGTTTTTTCAACCGAATTTCGAGTTGTAAGTCTTTTGTTTCTAGTACCGTAGACCAGGGTAGTGAAGTACCCTTTATCTACCCCTTTGCCACCTTTGTCACAGTCTGAAATAAAACCCCCCGAGGTTTTAGTGACATCTACCACTGACGTCGGTACTTTAATTTTCTGCGAATGAGGAACCTTCTTTTCAATACTGGTTGGATCTATCATATAAGTTTTCGTCTCTGTAATGAAACGGCTGATTCCAGGTAGATCAGTTCCGATACCAAAAAGGACACCAGTACATACCTACACTCTCAACCTGACACTTCTTCCGACTCGTGACTTTTTAACTACGAAAACTTGACACCACAACCTCTTCTGAGAGCTCTCAGGGAACCTGACGTTCCTCTAGGTTGGTCAGGTAAGACTTCCTCTAGTCGGACCCTAAAGAAACCTCCCTTACTACGATTTCGACTTCGAGGTCATGAAACCGGTGGACTACGCTTCTCAACTGAGTAACCTTTTCTGAGACGACGACCCTCCCTAATCCCCGTCCTCCTCTTCTCCTGCTGTCTCCTACTCTACCGACCTACCGTAGGGACTGAGTTACCTGCACTCAGACTCACTTGAGGCCCTCTACCACTACCTGTCCCTCCGGACCGCACGACGCTAAGTACCCCAGCGTTTCTCAGTCTGTGCTGACTCGCTGACTTGACTTGACTTGACTTGATCGGGGTTTTTCGTGGACTACTTTCTCGCAAGATTCGTCTTTTTTACCATTTGTGTCTTCAATATCTCACCTCTCATATTCACTGGTCGAGTTCCTTATTTCACCGGAATCTGACACCATCTCACTCTTTCCTTCTCTACTCTCCTCCCCTCCCGTCTAGTTCCTGTCGGAACGTCCGAACACATTCCTGTCTCAAAAGACTCTCTTTACCTTAGGTGGACTGTCGCGATACTGGACTGAAATAAAAATTTCTAGAGAGACCGTTCGAGTTCGATGACTCTTTTCTACCATCTCCTGTTACGATCTCTATCACGTCCTCCACTTGAGTCTAGATCCACCATCGTCGTCTTCGTCACTCTTCGTCGACCAAAGTCCTGTCAGAAACTTCTGTCTCCGGTCCACCCACACCCCAGACTCTCTCTCTTTGTTCCGACTGAAGTTTCCAAACCCGACCTTAGTTCCAACGACCTTCTTTATAGTCATTGGAGTCTATACGGCTACTATGGTGGGAATACCGTCTTTCACTTCTTGATTTCTCGGAGAACTACTTTCACTTTCTCTTCTCACTTTTTCAACCGAATTTTGAGTTGTAAGTCTTTTGATTCTAGGACCGTTGGCCAGGGTAGTGAAGTACCCTTTATCTACCCCTTTGTTATCTTTGTCACTCTCGGAAATAAAACCTCCCCGAGCTTTTAGTGACGTTCACCACTGACGTCGGTACTTTAATTTTCTGCGAACGAGGAACCTTCCTTTCAATACTGGTTGGATCTGTTGTATAATTTTTCGTCTCTATAATGAAACCGTTGTTTCCAGGCAGATCAATTCCGATACCAAAAAGGTCACCAGTACATACCTACACTCTCAACCTGATATTTCTTTCGACTCACGTCTTCTTAATTACGAAAACTGGACACCACAACCTCTTCTAAGAACTCTCAGGGAACTTGACGTTCCTCTAGGTTGGACAGGTAGGATTTCCTTTAGTCAGGACTTATAAGTAACCTTTCTGACTACAACTTCGACTTTGAGATTTTGAAACCAGTGGACTACGTTTCTTGACTGAGTAAACTTTTCTGGGACTACGACCCTTTCTAACTTCCGTCCTCCTCTTCCCTTGTTGTTTCCTACTCTACCAACCTACCGTAGTGGTTGAGTTACCAGTACTCAAACTCGTTCGAGACCCTCAACCACTACCTGTCTCTTCGGACCGTACGACGTCAGGTACCCCAGTGTTTCTCTACCTGTGCTGACTCGTTGACTTGACTTACTTGACCTCTCGAGGTGGTACTCACTCTACCTCTTTCGACACCCACTTCGTCCAAACTTCGTCTTCAAGACCTAAAGTCAAAACCTGTACAGTGACAACAACTACATAATACATAGTCGGTAGGTCACCTCTATAGATTATTGGTCCACCTACGTACCCACACTCCAAATTCTTTTTCCAGACATAATCTCTATTTTAAAATCTTCAGTAGTCGTATACCAACTATACATCTTGGTAGTCGGACCCTGAAGGGACCATCGGGTCACCGGTCCTGAGGTACGAGGACAAGTCCCCGTGACGTAAACTAGGGGTCAGTCCCTTGATCCCGGACATACGATGTTGATTCTCAAGTGTGTGGTGTTTTTTTAGTCACTAAGGTACATGGTGTTGATCCCGCGACGTACCGGTTTGTTTACTTATAAAAAATTTTTAAATTTTTTTTTTGGTAATCCGACCAACTCCTCTCCCCTCCTTTCTTTTCCTTCGTCTCGTTCCAGACTCGGGACACTGCACGCACGCACGAGTCAGCGGGTCGACACAGGCTGAGAAACACTGGGATACCTGACGTCGGGCGGTCCGAGGAGACAGGTACCTCAGAAGGTCCGTTCTTACGACCTCACCCTAAGAAGTACGGGAGGAGGTGTCTTAAAAGGGCTGGGTCCCTACCTTGGTCGTAGAGGACGTGGCGTCCGTCTAAGAAATGGGTGACTCGGGACCCTTCGGACTTGGGACATTGTGAGGTTGTAATTTTAAGTCCTTTTATTCCCCCTTTTTTTGACTTTTCTTGATCTCTACTCTATAGACACTTTATCCGGTCTTTGTGGTATCGGAAATCCGTCATTCGTGCGTGTTAATAATAAGGGTAAAATGGAGTCCTGTGACTCCGAATCGTTCCAATACCATGGGACCTATGTCGCGATGGACATAAACTGAGACGAAATGGACTAAAGTAGCAGGTCTTACGATTTGACGATAGATGGATTAGAAGTTCCGTACAGAGAGGGACTTTTTATGACGAGAGAAATGAATGGAGAGTTTACGAGTAATAGGATGTTATGCACATGAAGTTACGATTTTATAAATCTGTAGTAAGAGGTAAGACGGTGACAAAGAACGTCTAGTGGAATCGAGAAATGTGGAAGGTAAAAAAATATTACACACAAACGAAGAAGTTTCATGGACACTAAAGGGGTAGTGAGGAATATCGGAAGGAATAATAGTAGATAAGGGGAGGGGTAGTAAAGAGTTCTAGGTGTCTCCTGAGACGTTCAACTCTACTAAGTTATAGTCACACCCGTTAATAGGTTGTTGTGAAAAAGGTGGCGACTCTGGACTGAGTCGGATTTATGGGCTCTGATTATGAGGCAAGATGTTCGTCTCGGAAGATCTGAACGTACATCGGGTGAGGGAGTACGGGTAGTTACGATTTATAACTGAAGAAAATCGGAAGGTTAAGGAGTGGGGAGATAAAGGAAGAAGAAAGACTTATGTGAGAACTGATAAAAAGGGGATAACTCGATGTTGAAGCCTCTGTTAAGACGAGGATGTGGAGTCGTAGATTCCTAACGATTCCCTTAGTATGGTCGAACGATGATACAATAACAAAGGGTAGAGTTTGTCTGGAAGTCGTAACGACCCGTTATGAAAAAATAAGAACACAAACAAGATAAAAGGGAAGGTGAGAGTCTCGTCGACAACGTTTGAAGGTGCTGAGATTAGTTAGGAGTGGGTGAGGTGGGGGCGATGTGTGTGGTAGGGGAAGGTTTAGTAGTGTTTTGGAATAGAGGAAGGATAAAGTGTCTCTTTTATCTTCGGTAGTCAGTGTTTGAGACATGGGGGTTTTAATTAAGTAGACGGAGCGGAAGGAAACAAGGAATCTCCTTGTCTACAGTGTATAGAATAGATTCTGATTGGGGAGACAGAGACCTAGAGTAGTGGAGAATGGAGCAGGAAAAGCCGAGAACGTAGAAGTCGGAAAGAGTGAGGGGAACGAGGATGGACGTTGTTAATTTGGATGAGAATACATCATTCTGTCCGATCACATGTACATAAAAAGAAGACTGTGAGACTCCTAGTCCTCACGGAAAAAGAGAGAGGTGACCTTAGGACGACAAGAAATGTTCGAACCGAGTCTTTAAGGGAACTGAGATACCAGTGGGGATTGACCTTGTATGGACAAACTTAAAGGTATCGTAAAACCCCATGGTAAGAATCTAGTGAATTGGGTATGATACCAGATAGGAAGAAAACACACAGAAAGAAAGAAAGTTATTTGTGAAAGTAAATCGTGAATGTTACAGGATCTATGACAAGATTTGTGTAAAATTGTATGATTGAGTAAATTATTATAGTTGTTAATGTTTATAATTGAGTAAATTTATAAACATATATGAAACGATATTAATATAGTATAATATAGCATAAGATATAGTGTAGAATATTCAGGGACTTCCGTTTTGAGTATTACTACATAGAACGGTAGAGATAATGTGAGTGAAACGGATATTATCCGTAAATCATACAAAAGTTTTAGTGTTTACGTATCTTTATTAAATCTGTAGTATATTAGAAGTATGGTTACGGTTTTGTGGTGTAGGACGAAACACATATTTTACTTCTGTATAGAATGAACCAGAAAAGCAATACTACCTTTTTTAACATACATCAGTATAAATTGATTTCTAGAGAAGTAACAGTGTACTGACTTCAGGAAGTACAATAGGAAGACATTGGGATCTTTTAGGTCACAAGGGAAGTCACAACGTCCTCTGTACATTACCCAAACGGTTTTTCAAACGTGTTTGAACGACCGGTTTGGTTATATACAAATAAGACGACTTACGGTTTACTCCAGTAACCAAACGTAGAACATCCTATTAGGACCTGGAAATTTGGGATCTTAGTGAATGTCGACCACTCTATAGTGTGTTACTCTCCGTCCACTTTTGACCTTCTGACTTTAGTTGGTTATCTTGATGTCTAAGGAGAAAGGATTGGGTGTTAGGTGTGTGTCGTGTACGAATAGTTCCCATTACCTTGTATTTGAACGGATTCAAAGAACACGATTGGTGTAGAGTAACTTAGACTTGTGTAATCGACATTCTGTGTATTACACTAAATGGTAATTCTTTAAAAATTACGACGGTGAAGTGAGACAGTACGGTAGTTGACATTCTTCTTAGAGTCATAATATTTACTATTTTATACATTACATCTTAGTCATTCATGACATGACTGTAAAAATTTAGTTTGAGATTCTAGGAGTTTTCGTTTTTTTCTTTAAGTAAAACACATGGGATGTCTCGGAAGAAACATCATATGACTAGTAGAAAACAGATTAAATTAGTATATACATTTTGAGTCAAATTTAGAAGAGTCACCCAATCCCTGGTAGAGAATTAGATACTTCTCTGTATTACTTAGTCACAGAATACAACGATCTTATTTTTCTCGAGTATCCTTTAAAGGTGGTTCGTGACAATCCGACGTGGGACGTCTGGACGCGAACATGGACGAGTCTACACTCTGACTTCTGTCTCGGGTCCCTGGCACTGTCTCCGTACCTACCAAATAATCCCGTAGAGTGTCCAGTCCTCGTTTAAGTGACCCATTGTGGGGTGACGCGTGCCGTCTGACGTCCGCCTTAGGTCGGTGTCAGAAGAGTCTGACACTTTCCTTCCGAGTAGTCACTGGTCCCTGTGGACGCGGGTCCCGGTCCCCACTCGTACGTCCGTCCATGACTGATTCGGGACACTAATTCTCTTAACCTCTCAGGACACCAATCCCACATCCACTTCGTCCGTGACCAGTTCGTTCCCTACATGTCTGTCGTTCTCTTCTCGGTAGAACTCACCGGACCGGTTTGTTTGTGTATTCGTCTAAAGAGAAATAATATTCATATTTTGGGTTTCGTATTCCGTAAAACTAGGGGTTATAGGTAAACATTTATTCACGTTAGAGTAATTCTGTTTAGGAAAATTTTCATACCTTTTATTAGTTGTGCAAGGAACTTTCAACATCCACCTTAGTTCTTTACCTCGGTAGTTGGTTAAAGTGGTGACAATGATAAATATATACTTGAAGGCCACAACCCCTGTAAAGACGGAAAGAGGAACACAAAGACGAGACGGATGTCCCCACTGAACGAGACACGAAGGTGGTGGTAGACGAAGGAGTGATCGACTTAAGAGGTCTTAGGTTGATTCCATATATGTTCCAATGTCTCCTCAGTACCGGACTCCGTCTGGGACCTAGGTAATGTGTTTACCTGTCCTAGTGATTTCACTGAACTCTCTGTAATTAAGGGTCAAACACCGACCCACTCAGTCTCACCCAGATGGGACGTCCAGTTGATAGTCGATTCTCCCTTAGCCCTCAAAGGGCTGGGTTCAGAATACGATGTCGTAAACAATCTGTCTTGGTAGTCCATAGATGAGTCTATAATAAAAACTAAATTTATGTCAAGAATTATAGATACAAGGGAAAACCTTAGAGATCCTTCCTCTTGTTGTTTACTATTTACGGTCGTTTTTTTTTTTTTTGGGTGGGTCTTAGTAATGTCCCTTGGGGGAGAGGGTCGGTATCGGTGGGGGTGACGAAACCAGATTGGTATAGCAAGATAGACCCAGGTGTCGCAAAATCACAACCAGGACTCGAGTAAATAAAAAAGGGAAGTAGGAGTCGACGGTACGTACTCTTCTGGTCCCTGTTGAGAGACTCGCATAGGATTGTTCCCTTGTTGAGGCTGGGAGTATGTGTCTGTCATCGCTCTTTGTTCAGAGTACGTAGACTCAGTAAATTACTGGAGCTTTCTATAAACTGTCTATGTACGTATGTATGTATATATGTATGTATTATGTACACTTCAAAACCACTTTGCACTCTCTCAGTCAAAGATCCGTCCAACTATTCTTCAGACCCCAGGGGGTCCTCCTCTCTCCCCAGACCCCAAGAGTTCCTCCTCCTTTCCTGTTTGAGAAAAAAAGATGTAGGGAATCAGAAACAGTGTATTTTACAAAAAAAGAACTTCGGGTCTTGACTACCAATGTGTTGTTTGTTGAGTCAAATTTGAGACATGGTTCCTAATATGTTGTTGTTACACAGGACGAACTCCTGTCAAAGAGGAAGGACTTTTGGAAGACCGATTAAGACAATAGAATTTTACATTTAATACCCTCACCCGGATCATTCTAGAAATGTTGGAACTCTGTAAGAAAACTAAATAACATTATTGTAATTTTTCATATATCGAGGGAACGAATTTGATCGTTCACCTGTGAGAGGTGGGTGAGATTACAGACACAGTCTTCACAAGAGACAGGAGAAAGTGAAGTTCTTTTGAGACGACGTGTTTTCGAGAACTCACTAGTTCGGACCAGGGACCAGGGTTTCGATTTAGAAGAAGTCTCTAGTGCTTAGGGTGTGGCAAGTGTCATTCTGTAGTGTACCACGGTCCTCGGTCGTGCCCTCTAGGGTGAGTACTGTTCCAGTACGCCTCTCCGGACTACCCGTTCCGCTCTTTTAGGGGGACCTAAAAGGACTTGTAGATGGGGGTTTTTGGTCTCAGACGGACGAAATGACACAATACGAGAGGTGGATGAGAAGACTGTGATTGTCCCCCGACAGGGGGTTGTTGGAAAGAGACCTTTTTCAATTAAATCTCGAAAATCTATTATTTAGAGGACCCGTATTATGCTCGCAAAGTTAGGTTTTTGGGGAGACGTGAGAATGTCGACGTGTACACTAACAAACACCGGAGGGCTGGTACTCTCCGTGTCCTTCGAATTTTGTAGGATCCTTACATCCCCGAAGGTTCCTCAGTTTTAGTAATTTTATCCTGACTAAGTTCCAAAGTAAACAACTCGGTTATGAACGACGGTTTAAAAGTACAGAAAATAAACATTTATATCAACCATACATCTTTTTTGTCCATCATCTGGACCATAATCGTTGTAATCTAGAAACTCAATTCAAGAAACAATATTGGGTGACGTGGAAACAAGATGTCCTTACATTAAAATAAATCATGAAACTCCCACTACGTCTCATTTCTTTTTGTGAAGATCCCTTTTTCTCAAAAGACCAACTATCTGTAAATAGATCCTTCTCTCGGTATTTTTACAATTGTCCGGAGAACCGGTCTTCTATTGTATTTGGTGGACTCTGGAAAACATATGCCCTTCCATACGTTTTTCTTTCGGACCAGAGTTACTCCCAGTCCTGATGACGGGGACGTATTGAGACGTATAAGGTAATAAAGAAATGCATGTTGACCTCATGTATTCGACTAAAACTTTTATTTCAACACTCAGAACGTGGCTACGACCCGAGGGGGTACAGTAAGAAAAGAGGGGAAAAGGCCGACTTAAGGGTAGACCTCGCGCCTCCGAGCGGTTCAGATGAATGAACGGGACCGAAGATTCTGGGTGCGCTCTCCCTTGGGTTCCGCCCCGTGGGAGGCGATAAGTTCTCCCACGGCCACCGGATTACATCTACCACGTTTGGAGAACAGAACTCCAAAATAATCAAAAGGGTCATTTGGTTCAATAAGTCGGAGGAAAGAGGTGATTAAAAGGATGATGTGATAAGAAAGGATTAGAGAAATATAAAGATTAATTTATCAGAAAAGGGTCTGAGGCTGAGGCAGGGGTGAAGCTTAAGGGACCTAGGTGACCCCGACCTGGGGCCGTTGTACCTTATTCTGAAAAAAATTTTTTCTTCTTTTTTAAACTCTTGATAAGTCTTTTATACAAGAGTAGATCACCCATTTCTAAAGACAGTTTGTAATAATAATAGAAGTATTATTAAAATAAGAATTGTAAAAGAAGTGTTAAAAAGATATATATTAATTGGAATATAGTAAACGGTTCCATTTTAAATTTGTCCCGTACAATGTAGTGAAATACCTGTGTATGTTCTAAAGGCACAAGGACACTAGGACTCGAAGATCTCTATTTTTCCTGTATATACTAGTAATTTAGGTGAGATTTGTAAGATATCTATTTCTTTGATTCTACCTTTTTAATAGACACTACGTAAGTCGGTGACTACTTCTTGATTACGAAATCCGTTGATGTAAAAATGATTTCTTGTGGTCGGTGTCTCGGACTAGTCAATTCTTTGTCTTACTCTTTCTTATATATATATAAAAACGAGAAACATACTCCGGTTCGATTTAACCCCCTCTTACCCCCCGTTCCGTATATTATGTCTGTTTACCTTACGATCGTTCTTGTGAACTTTATGGTGGGTTTCTTTGTAAGATCCTCTGTCCCTCTGGGTGTATCAATAAATGATTTTGGTCTAACTATAAAGTTATGTTTTCGTTCTTACCGACTTTTCACACGTTCTTAGAGCAATTTTGGTGAGTTTAAGGTGAAAGTCCGGAGTTGTCTTATAGTTTCCTTTGTCGTGAAAAAAAAAAGTAAATATTCGATAGTCTATAAGAAAATGTCAGTAGGAAATAGATAAGACTTTCTAAAGTCTAGAAGGATCGTGTTGATATAGACTATATATAGGTATAAGACGTAGGAATGTACATATGTAAGTTCATATATAGATTTACATGTTTGACAACAACGTTAAAACACAATGTTTTTGACCTATCACTTTATTAAGTTCACACAAAAAAAAAGGTTCCGACGATATAAAGATGACTGTAGTTGTGTTTAGTGTACCCGAATAGAAACACCTTTTTTTTTTCAAAATTAGGGAGTCCATGAGAGGAGAATTGTTTTAGTTGAATTAAAGTAAACTGTAACAGGAAAGGTCTTGACGTTTAAGTTACTTGCGTCGTCCAGGACTAGAACCAAAAATTGTCTACCGGAGTTGTTGTACTGTCATTATCGTAAACTGTACACAACAAAGTTACGAGAGGAAATGAGAACCTTTTCATACCTTCGTAATCTAGGGCACACAAGGAAGTCTGACAATAAAGACCGTATGAGAAGAACCGTATACGATACTACTTGGTAAGTATTGTTTAATTTAAAAGTAATTTCATTTTTTTTTTTTGAAATATTAGGTATTCAGATATTAAACAGAACCAAGGGTTCCATTGTATAAGAGACGTCTCCCCCGGTCAAGATGTTTATTACCACACACTCCGACCAAATCCAAATCAAAAATTTCTTCATCGATAAAACGATTTCCCCTCACCCTCTCTCCCGTCTACCCTTTCCGGATCTTGGGGTCCTTACCTTTTCTTTCTATAGATATTCTACGTACCGGGACGAACGTTTCGTAAAAACGTCCCTGTGTTTTTAGTGTCCTAGGGTCCTTTGTGTACTTTTCTCCGATTCGGTGTACCGTGGTGTACTTACCGTGGTGTACCCAACCTATCTTTCTGGGCGACTTCGTCCGTCTTAAGGACATGGAAATTCCATCTCGAAATCTCGACTAACATCGACATTAATCGTCGAAGGGGATTGACACGTGAAAGGACTTCCTGAGTCACCAAAAAGAGTGACCGTCCAAATCATTTTACCCTAAAGTCCGTCGTGTCACGAAAGTTGAGTTTCATCGATTTAGATCAATTTCGTCTTTGTAGTTACTAAAAGTCACTCGTACGTAGTATCTTTACAGACTCGTAGTATTTGGTGACGACTAACGAAGAAAGTCTTCGTTCGACGTCGATTTACCCTGGTCTTCTCCGTTCTTTCAATTGAATCCGGAGAGAGGAGGACTCGACCGTAAATTTAGGGTATATTAAAAAAAAGGATATTATTATATAAGTTCGGATGAATCATTGACCATCCGATGAAATAAAAGTTATATGTGATCTTTATAACCGATGGTAAGTCCTTTCTTAAACTTAAATTAAGAAATGGAGTGGAGTGGAACTCGTGTTGAAAGTGAAACCACCATAAAGTCTTTGACACATTCTATCTGAGAGAAACCGTACTTGAAAACGATATTACGTGAAGTAATCTGAGGATAAGTATAACAGAAAGACGATTTTTAACTCAAGTTGATAAGTGTTTCTCTTATATGTTTACACATTTAACTTTAGGTTTCACCATATTTTATTTGTCTGTCCAAATGAGAACTTATAGAATATTACTCATATTCCTCGAAGGGACGATCGCGTATACCATTTCTAGATAGATGTCACGTTCCTGGACCCAAGTTAGGGACCCAGCCCTTCTAGAGGGATCTCTTTCCTTATCGATGGGTGGGGTCATAAGAACGGACCTCTCAAGGTGCCTGTCTCCTTGTATTTTATATTACTCATATTTTATAATTGATACGAATACTTTATTTGTGAAATATGAAAGGGTTCATCAAATTCTTTTGGCCTTTTTTTTTTTGTCTACTTGTTTTACTCTTTATCTCCAAACCGTTCTCAAAAGAGACGAGTAGACGAATGATTTTTCTTCTCTTTTCTCCGATTTTCTTGGGTAAAATTTACCGTCATTGTTCCGACAGTGAGATAACGTCTCGTCGACGTTTTATACAGAAATCTTTCCCTTCAAGGTTCTTTATATACACATACTCTAAGTCCTGAAGTACCCAACGATAGTTTCTTGAGTGTCTTTACTCCCAAACACTTTCTTTCTCCTCTACGTTCGTCGACTCCCTTAGTGTTATTCGTGTGTGAACTCTTTCTTGGTAGACACTACCTTTCTCGTCGTGCAGGACCTCGGACGTCCACCACGTTCCGACCTTGTATCAGGTCATTACTCTCAGGACTTCTGCGGAACATTACGACCTCATCGAAGTCAACGGAGGTAGGGAACCTTCTCTCGTTTGAAGAAACGTGTTCCAGGTTTTACTTTGGTGGAAACAGTTTCAGCTAAGATTTCATTTACCAAGACATCCTTTACAAGTAAACTTTTGAGTGTACACCTTTTACCATTGTATTGGAGTATTCCAATTAAAATATAATCGACAAAAGTGACTATCTCTGAGATTAAATTTATCTTGTTATTAAGAAAGAACTTCATTTGGACCTGCAGGGTCCGAATTAGCGAATCAGTACAGACTGAGACACGCTGGGATACCTGACATCGGACGGTCTGAGGAGACAGGTACCGTAAAAGGTCCGTTCTTAAGACCTCACCCAACGGTACGGGAGGAAGTCCCCTAGAAGTCCTGGGTCCCTAGTTTGGATGTAGAGAATACAAAGGAGGTGACCGTCCGTCTAAGAAAGGTGATCGTGGTGGACCCTTCGGGAGACTAAAACTTCAGGACAATTTTATTTTAACTATATTTTATACATGAAGAAAGGTTTTCTTGGTCAAAAGAAAATCTATGTTTCTTTTAGAACTACTTAAATATTTGCCTCTTAGACTTGTCTGAGGTGAAAGTTTGGTGTTAAGTTATTTTCTTCAGTTATTGTTTCGGTCTTGGTGAATCAATAAAATTTTACAAGAGAATTTATTCAGACATAGTCTTTCCTTTATTTTTTATTCTATCTGATAACTTCCTTTAGTGGTTTTTTATTTTTATTGTTAGAACTATCTCAGTTTGTCTTTACGATAGTTAAAATTGTCTTTATTATTCACTTGATTCGTAAGGTACATTCTTTAATCTCCTTCTTGAATTGGTTTTAACTCAAGACGAGGATGAACCTTGAATTAGGAAAGGGGAGAAGTGGAAGAACCATCTACCGTAGTGTAAGATACGACGAAGCCGGAGTTTAGAGACTCTGTCAGAACTAAGACGAAAAAAGATTAAATAACATTGAGTCTAAGTGGATGAAGGCACCGGTGGAGTGTATAGTCCCGATGGTGAGAATGGACCTATTTCCGGTACTGGAAGAAAGTGAGAACGCGTGGGTCTTCGGTGAGAGGTGTGTCACCGGTTCTCCAACAAAACCTTTATATCTAATATATATAGTGACGATAATTTTGATCAGTTATTAAAGGGTAACATACGTTAATTTTAGGTTTAAAGAGTACTTCTAGAATAGTGTTTTTGACATCTGTTTCTAGACACTTGTCTTAAACTGTGTGACCGTATAAAATAAACGGGATTTCTCCATAAAGTTTTCTAAAAATTCAGTAACGATTACAAACTTTTTCTCCTATAACGTGTAATTTTTACCTTTGTAGACCTAAAATAACTTTTTATACAGATTTGATCTGGGTACAAAGGTATGTCACTCAATATCGATGTCAAGGATGTGAGGGTTGGAACAGAGGTCTGGGATCAGACTCATAGTTGTCAGGTAGTAGTTCGTCCGTGTCAGAGAGAAAAAGTAGTGTCAGTACTTATAAAAAGAGACATATTCATAGAAAATGGTGTCCTCTTTTACTTTAGATCTGACTTTCTTGGTCTACAGAGAATAGGGACCCCGTAAAATAAATACTGCGGATGAGGTTTTGTCCTGGCACACAAAAAATGACTTGCACGTACGTACGAGTCAACGAAGTCATCACAGGTTGAGAAACGTTGGGATACCTGATATCGGGCGGTCTGAGGAGACAGGTACCTTTAAGAGGTTCGTTCTTATGACCTCACCCAACGGTACGGGAGGAGGTCCCCTAGAAGGACTGGATCCGTAACTTGGACACGGAGAATGTAGAGGACGTAACCGTCCTGAGAAATGGTGATCGCGGGTTACCCTTCGATCAAGAAATGGTAATCGTGGGTGGACCCTTCGGGTTATATGACTTGTCTTAGAAGGTTTAGTGGTCCACAAAGGTTCATAAGCCTATAAACCGTAGTGTGTCTTTTTCTCTTGAGGGTACCGTTTTTAAAAATGAAAAGTACAGTCAGTCACTTGCGGATTTTATTTCCTTTCCCCACCCCCCTCCTTCCCGTCCCCGTGTCCGACCTTCTCTTTTTCCCTCTTTTATGCCTCGTGGTGTGTCTCTCTCTTATTCTTTTGGGTATACCGTTACGTTCCCAAATTACGTCCCATTGTTGTGTCGCCCTGAGGGGACCACCGAGTCACCATTTCTTACGGTCACGTTCTCTACGGCCTCTGCATCCAAACTGGGGACCCAGCCCTTCTAGGGGACCTTTTCCTTTACCGTTGGGTGAGGTCATAAGAACGGACCCTTTAGGGTACTTGTCTCTTCGGACCGTCCGATGTCAGGTACCCCAGTGTCTCTCAACCTGTACTGAATCGTTAATTTGTTTTTGTTGTTGTCTCAGAACTAATTTGTGGTTGTCTGTTACGTCACTTCAGAGACTGTATTAGGTGTATGACTATTCATAAGTAAAGGTAAAGATGTACATCAACGACCGTCTCTTTTACCAGACACCAGATGTCTAAAGTTCGAGGACCTCCTACCCCATGCAAAACAGGGACTGGGTGGATTAGGTAACTATCATAGAAAGTTTTAGAGGGATCTGTGTTCCGTCTTTCTTTATCATTATTGTTGTGGGACAGAAATCTATACCGAGAGACACTTTAGCAACCTTGTAAGAATGTTGTTTTTAATGATCATAAGAATACAGAGGCATGGCTTTCGTCTGTTTTTCGAAAATAGACGTTAAGTCTGTGCTACTTATTTCCACAATTCGTTGACCAGGTACGATACAAAGACCGATTTAAACTCCACTGACATTAATAAAGCGAAAAGTCCACCGAAACCTTTAGGAGGAGGAGAGAGGATCGTCTCGAAAAGGTAACAGAAAGGGTGAGGACGGAGTCCCGATTATGCAGACACTGGCATCAGTCGACGTTTCCACAGTAATCGGAGAGGGGCCAGGTAGTCGAGTGGAGAGTAGGTTTTTCTCGAAGTCTTACCAACCGATCTTCAAAGGATAAACTCAAAAAAGAATAAAAAAAGAAATGCGCGAGACCAAAAGGACTGGATTGAGACTTGTACCTTTTAAGTTGACCTTAGGTTTCTATGCCGACTAGGTAAGTTCGTGGGGAGACAAAAACTCAGGTAAAACCCGTGTTTAGTCTAAAAGTTGTCGGGAGTCTGTGTCCTTTGGGGACGAAGGGTGAATTCGATAGTTAGGTGGACACAAAAGTCGAGTTCACTCCATCCTCTCCATGACTTTAACATTAGGAGAAAAGTTAGTTAGGTACATTCATTTTAATGTCAGTAAAGACAGTTTAACATTTATCTTATTGGGATGTTCGACTCCCAACTTAAAATCTGGGGTGAGACGGTATTGAACGAGAAACTATGTCACCTTTACCGTGGCTGTCAAGACTGTGTCTCCATCAAGGAATTGAAGAGACGGTATACACATTTTAGAACAACAAATCAACACTTCAGTACATGTTGACAAAACGCTGGGGTGTCTGTCATCGGGTGGTCCGAGCAGACAGGTACCTTAAGAGGTCCGTTCTTATGACCTCGTCCATCAGTACGGGAAGAGGTCCGTTAGAAGGGTTGGATCCCTAGCTTGGACACAGAGGACGTAACGTCCACCTAAGAAATGATGGCTCAGTAGACTCTTCGGGTTTTATTTCTATTACGATAAATTAAGTGTACTGTCAATGCTCCTAGTTTACCTAAGGGAATATTTTTCCTTAATTACCCACCATAAGTTATTATAATCAGAGGAAAGGATGTTTTACTCCCTCAACTTAAGCCATTCGACATCCAAGGGGAGACCTCGATTATAAAATACAGAAGATAATAAAAAAGGATCCAAGATATTTAACATATCGTTGGTTCAAGGGAGAGGATCCGAGGTTCGACGGGTCGGAGGGTGGACATCTGAGTTTTGTCGTGGTCCGACCCTCTGAGTACCGTCGGGTGAGGCAAGGAGAACGGACCTTTTAGGGTGGCTGCCTCCTCGGACCGCCCGACGTCAGGAACCCCAGTGTCTCTCAGCCGGTCCTGACTCGCTGAAGAGAAAGTGAAAAGCTCTGAGGACGGTTTTACAGGTGCGACTTGGGAAAAGAGTCTTGACTTAGCGGGGACTGAAGGACGGACATGGTGCGAGGAGGCACTCAGACTACCGTAGGGGAGGGAGGGGAAGGAGGGTCCCGTACCTCGCTACAGGCGCGGGACAATCGTGTCGTGGTTCACGGCCGGTCATGATGGACGTTACCAGGGGGGGCCGTGGCTGGTGGACGACCGAACCTGCGAGCGACGAACGGACGACGGTCAAACTCTCGGGAGTCGGTGGTCGGTCCTGTAGACAGGGGTCTGGTGACGGTCCGGAGGGTCGATGGTCGGTGGGCGGGCGTCCGGGCGGAGTGTGCGAGCGACCCACCTTCGGTTGGCCAGGAGAGGACGGGTGGTCACCCAGGACTTGGTGGACGCCTTTGGGCTGGATTGCGCCTACACTCGGGACTTAGTTGTGTTCCTGTGCTACCGAGAGTAATAAAGACTTTGCTCACGTAACAAAAGATATGAACTTACTCGACAGAATTATGGATATAAATGAGATAAAACATCGAGTAAAAAATAATAGATTGAACAAGTAGTTGACCGTAAAGAGACCTCCATTTAGTGGATAAATCCTTTTACGTGTTGTGTATTGACACATAGTAGTGTATCGTTTGTATAGGTTCGTTCGTCAAAGGTCCGCTTCTTTATTCTGTGGTAGGCGGGACCTCCAAGGGAGTTCGGGGAAAGGTTAGTGATGAGAAATTAGGAGTAGGTTCCGTTGAAGATAGGACTGAAGATTTGGGTGTCAAAGGAAAACGGAAAAAAAAATTAAAATGTCTTCCCCTTATTCTGTAATATATAAGAGAAATCAGACGGAAAAAATGAGATATAAATAATCTAATTCGGTACAAATCAAAACACCGACACTAAGTAAACATAATAATAAAATTTTTCACGTAACATACTTGGATGGTAATAAGTATATAAGTAAAATGAGTACTACTGATAAACCCGGAAAAGAACCAAACCCGGTATTGATTATTATGACGAAACTGATATGAACCCGTACGGTAAATGTCGTGCGTACGAACACAACGACAACCCTTTTATGACTGACTCAATGTCCCATGTGTATGGAGGTTGAAATCCTGTGTTTATGGTTTGATAGAAGTTTCGTCGACTTGATTGAACGTACGGAGGACCGTCACACACTCCTAGGGACAGTGAGGTGTAGTAGTGATTACGAACTATAAAAAATTGACAAAAGTTAAAATTATAAGACTATTCTACCATGATAATAGAGTACCGAATTAAACGTCCTTGTTCTTACATCTTGAAATTACATCGGGTTAAATAATATAAAGGGAAAAATTAACGAGCAAAACGACAGGACAAGTTCTTTAGAAAGGAGTAGAGTTCCAATATTTGTATCAAAGGATATTATATCATTTCTTGACGTGACACGTAATGATATCAGTGATCCATGAGTACCGATAAATTTAAATTTAAATATAGTTGACTTTCAAAAGTCTGTATTTTTAAGTCAAAAAGTAAGTGTAATCGTTGTACAGTTCCCGAGGCGTTCGTGTATTCAGATCGCCGATGACACTTCTTGTCGTACCAATGTCTTACAAAGGCCGTGGTACATTTCAAGGTGACTCACATTTCAAGAGAGGATCTTCGAAGTAACTGATAACAAAATGAAAAAGTATAAACACGGATATTGAGAGTAGACCTTACTAAAGAGGCTCTGGGTCCTATAACAAAAGGTACACCAATTTGTTGACTAAGTCGTGTAACTCTTCTGACAAGTAAGGGACGACGTGATATTATTTTGATAACAGTATTTATTTTTATAAATGAATAAATACATGTATACATTTATATACATATATATATCTGTTATACGTTTTTCGTACAAATGTATTTTTGTAAAATGTATATAAATAAATACCGTTGATAACTTATTTCACTCAGGAGGACCGAACAAGAACCCGAAGGGACCACCGAATTTACCATTTCTTAGACGGACGTTACGTCCTCTGGACCCAATCTAGAACAAGAAGTTTCCTCAGAACTGATAAAAACCAGGGACTGTAAAGGTATATTTGAAATTTTAGTCGAACTGTGAAAAGTGATTTTTTATTAACCTTAAAATTAACTATACGGTAATTTAGATATTTAGTTAAACCTTTTACGAAGATATACATAATATGACTTAGAAGAGTAGGTACTTATACCGACGACGACGACGATGACGATTCAGCGAAGTCAGCACAGACTGAGACACGCTGGGGTATCTGTCGTCGAGTGGTTCGAGGGGGCAGGGACCCTAAGAGGTCCGTTCTCGTGACCTCACCCAACGGTAAAGGAAGAGGTTACGTACTTTCACTTTTCACTTTCACTTCGGCAAGTCAGCACAGGCTGAGAATCACTGGGGTACCTGATGTCGGGTGGTCCGAGGAGGTAGGTACCCTAGAAGGTCCGTTCTCATGACCTCACCCCACGGTAACGGAAGAGGTTACTTATACCGTGTAGGTATCTTTATAAATCCAGAAGAAATTAAAGAGAGTCATTTTAAAATATAAAAAAGACCCTTGTCATAATGTGCAGAAAATCTAAATGAGATCAGGAATTACGAAGGGACCACCTGGTCACCATTTCTTAGGCGGACGGTTAAGTCCTCTGCACCTAAGCTAGGGACCCAGCCCTTCTAGGGGACCTCTTCCTTTACCGTTGGGTGAGGTCATAAGAGCGGGCCCTTTAGGGTGTCTGTCTCTTCGGACCACCTAATGTACCAGGTATCCTGACGTTTCAGTCTTTGCTGAATCCCTGATTAGTTGTTGTGTCAGGAATTATGATAAACTATGATGACCTAAAAGAATATGAGATACTGACAATTTTTCTTTACACCAGTTAAACTTTTTGAAACTACTACGTGGATCGTCGGAACGATTTGAATAAAAAAATTAAGATGTGTGTACTAGTATACATTTATTAAGAACATAGAAAATAACGAAAAAGTACTGTAGTCTAACCAATTTCGACATCGCGTACATAGAAAACCCCCAGAGGCTGCCACGGAAGTCCAAAATACCGAGTAATCTTCCTGAGTGTCCTAAGCCATAAATCAATATGTTCGTCTCTCTATGTTTCGTTTAAGTTGTTTCCGTTTTTCGTGTTCCTCATTTCATACCTCTTTCGGTTCTTGTTCAAAGGTTCTCAGAAGAGGGCCACCTCAGTCCTGTGCGACTTAGGAAGGTCGTAAATTGACACTGTTGTGTCTTCTTCATAACAGATGGTCCCTTCGAGTAATCTCTGAGTCACGGGTCTCAATTATTAGGGCCCGACCAGCGTATCCATGGGACGGACGACGACGACGACGACGATTACGACGACGACGACGACGACGATTCAGCGAAGTCAGCACAGGCTGAGACACACTGGGGTATCTGCCGTCGGGTGATCCGAAGGGACAGGGACCCTAAGAGGTCCGTTCTTGTGACCTCACCCAACGGTAAAGGAAGAGGTCACGTACTTTCACTTTTCACTTTCACTTCAGTGAGTCAGCACAGGCTGAGACACACTGGGGTACCTGACGTCGGGTGGTCCGAGGAGATAGGTACCTTAAGAGGTCCGTTCCCATGACCTCACCCCACGGTAACGGAAGAGGTTCCATAAGAACGGATCGTGTATGATTTTAAGGTCTAAGGGTCTCGTTAGCACAAAGAACATGTTTGTCAAATCCGGGTCACACAGTGAGTAGTTGGTCCGTTGTCCCCCTTATGAGGACTTTAGGTTCAAAGGTCTGTGGTCGGTTCTCGATTACGACGTTTGTCCGGAAAGATTCCTACCTCAGAGTCCGGTCGATTACGATTGACAAAACATGTCACCAACTCATATTGGTTATTGTTAGAAAGAAGCATTTACGAAAAGTCCTAAATAATAACAAAACGTTAGAAGTTTTTCGTTCACCTTTCATAAGAGAGGATAGGGAAACGGACTTTCTCAAACACATTCTCACTGTAAGAAAGAATAATAAAAGATCTTATTTGATCGTTTCAGTGGACTCTACATCAAATTAAACACCTTTTCAAAAATTAATACCCAAGTTAATTATCTACCCTGATAAGTCTGAAACATAAAGAAGAATACAACCAAAATTTATACTGAACCAGATCCTAAACCCCGCAATGGTAGTAGTAAAGTAAATGTCTACTTATTTACTCAGTTTGTTAAACAGGGTGTAACGTATAGATCATCCATCACAGTGACCCTAAAGTCAGATATTTAAGTTGTAGGTCTCCTGTACATGTTTCGGTAAAACTCCGTGTAAAAAAAAGTCACTTAATGACAACCTCATATCAACGAAAGGCTACAACACAATCAAAGATGACGTGTCGTTTCACTTGATCGATATGTCTCAGGGAGAAAAGACCTAAAGGAAGGGTACATCCAGTGGTGTCTCGTGACTCGTCTCAAGGGACTCGATATGTCACACAAGAGGAATACATAAATAAAGTACATATCGTAGTTGTCACATACACACAGTAGGGTCAGCGGGTCGAGAAGGGTGGGAGAGAGGGGGGAACTACAGGTACAAACACAAGAGTCAGACGTGTCGAAAAAATCAAATAAATAAATCAATCAATAAAACCGAAGGGACACAGAAGAAACGATATGTACCCGGAAAGAGGTCGACGTCGTTCACCCCCGGTGAGATCCACTCCATGTGGCCGAAGAGTGACGGCACGGAAGAGAACAACTTATGGCCGAGATCCGCGGGTGTGAAGTCATCAGTGACGTGGACTCGAGTTATCAACGTCGAGTTCCCAGGATCTCCCTCACCGGAAGTGATCAATATACCGAGTGTCTGAGACCTCGGACCCGAGTCGTTGACACCGTGTGTCCGAATCAACAGATCGTCGAACACCTTAGAAGGGCCTGGTCCCTAGCTTGGGTACTGGGGACGTGACTGTCCGTCTAAGAGTTCGTGACTTGGTTTCTCACCAGAATGTATCGAAGAATTTTAGTACAAAATGTATTGTCTCGAAGTAAGTTTTTTTTTTTTTTTTGTTGATTCGAGAGTCAAATTTATTGGTATTAGAGGATCCCTGTCTACAGGAGATCTATTTCCGACTACAAAAACTTGTTTTTAATACTGTAGTGAAATATAAGATTTTGGTCATGTAAGGTTTAAATCGTCTCACAAACTCTATAACACAGTTTTTATGTATAATGTCCCAAGGTAGTGATTTGATGATTTAGTTTTAGAGAGATCCATCTTAGGTCCTTAGACACTGAAAATTTTAGAGCGTCAGTAATCATTTACGTCTGTCTGAACGTTTCGTAACGAAGTCTCGATTACTTGGATCTTCAGTACTGACGAATCAAGTACATGAGTCTCATAATCGATTTTATTTAGAACAAGGACCCAAGTACCTGTTATGTAGATGGCGACTGGTCACATAGAAGGGTCTACGAACGACAAGAAGTGTATCTTTTGGTTCATTCTGACCTCTAACGAGGTAGGTTTGAGTGGAGGACCCCAGAGAAGTATCAGAGTATTCTCGTGGTCGTGTAGTTTCCGGGATAGGAATGTTGTACTAAATTGAAGTTGATGGAGGATGTCCGGGATAGAGTTTGTGTCAGTGTAACCCACCGATCGGGAAGTTGTATGCTTTACCCCCCTCACACTGTGTTAAGTCAGGTTTCGTCGACGTCATTTTTGTCTTAGTCAATGTGTTTTTATTATTACGAGTTGGACACAAAACTCCAATATATACAGTCATGGATCATAAAACGATACTGGTCACGTAAAAGAACCGTTTTGAGATAATCAGAAACGGGACGAAGTAAGGCGTAAGGTTCCGGTTTAAACGGACAATGAACCACAATGTCCACAAAGAACTGAAGGATGAAAACGTAAGGTCAGGGGATATTACTTTTCCTGTAGAAAAAACTCACATTCAAGATTTTCCAGAATATCCAGAAGGGAGAAGGTTGTTGTGGAAGAAGGTTGTTGTGTTCTTTTCTGAGATGTGTACCTGTAGTGGTCTACCAGTTGTGGTTTTAGTCTGACTAATATAAGAAACGTCGGTTTCTACCTCTTCGAGATATGTCAGTTGTTTTTGTTCTGATCCTCGACTGACACCGAGTCTAGTACTTGAGGAATAATAGTTTAAGTCTGAGTTTAACTTCTTTCATCCCTTTTGGTGATCTGGTGAGTCCATACTGGATTTAGTTTAGGGAATACTAATATGTCACCTTTACTCTTTATCTAAATTCTCGGATCTAGACTATCTATCTCACGGACTACTTGATACCTTACTCCAAGTACTGTAACATGTCCTCTGCCCCTAGTTCTGGTAGGGATACCTTTTCTTTACGTTTTTTCGTTTTATCGACAGACCCCTCCGGAATGTTTATCGACACTTTTCTTCTTTCCACTTTTTGTTTCCTCTTTTCCTTTCTATATTCGTAGACTTACGTCTCAAGGTTTCTTGTCGTCCTTCTCCATTCTTTCGGAAGAAGTCGTTAGTTACGTTTCTTTATCTCCTTTTGTTGTCCTACCCTTTATGATCTCTAGAGAAGTTCTTTTAATCTCTATGGTTCCCTTGTAAAGTACGTTTCTACCCGAGCTATTTCCTGTCTTTACCAGACCTGGATTGTCTTCGTCTTCTATAATTCTTCTCCACCGTTCTTATGTGTCTTGACATGTTTTTTCTAGAAGTGTTGGTTCTATTCGTACTACCATACTAGTGAGTGGATCTCGGTCTGTAGAACCTTACACTTCAGTTCACCCGGAATCTTTCATAGTGATGTTTGTTTCGATCACCTCCACTACCGTAAGGTCGACTCGATAAAGTTTAGAACTTCCTACTACGACACTTTCACGACGTGAGTTATACGGTCGTTTGAACCTTTTGAGTCGTCACCGGTGTCCTGACCTTTTCCAGTCAAAGGTAAAGTTAGGGTTTCTTTCCGTTACGTTTTCTTGCGAGTTTGATGGTGTGTTAACATGAGTAGAGTGTACGATCATTTCATTACGAGTTTTAAGAGGTTCGGTCCGAAGTCGTTATGCACTTGGCACTTGAAGGTCTACAAGTTCGACCAAAATCTTTTCCGTCTCCTTGGTCTCTAGTTTAACGGTTGTAGGCGACCTAGTACCTTTTTCGTTCTCTCAAGGACTTTTTTGTAGATAAAGACGAAATAACTGATACGGTTTCGGAAACTGACACACCTAGTGTTATTTGACACCTTTTAAGAAGTTCTCTACCCTTATGGTCTGGTGAACTGGACGGAGAACTCTTTAGACATCCGTCCAGTCCTTCGTTGTCAATCTTGACCTGTACCTTGTTGTCTGACTAAAGTTTATCCTTTTCCTCATGTAGTTCCGACATATAACAGTAGGACGAATAAATTGAAGATACGTCTCATGTAGTACTCTTTACGACCAGACCTTCTTCGTGTTCGACCTTAGTTCTAACGGCCCTCTTTATGGTTATTGGAGTCTATACTTCTACTGTGGTGGGAATACCTTCTTTCACTTCTCCTTGATTTTTCGGAGAACTACTTTCACTTTCACCTCTCGTTTTTTCAACCGAATTTCGAGTTGTAAGTCTTTTGATTCTAGTACTTTAGACCAGGGTAGTGAAGTACCGTTTATCTACCCCTTTGTCCCCTTTGTCACAGTCTGAAATAAAACCTCCCGAGGTTTTAGTGACGTCTACCACTGACGTCGGTACTTTAATTTTCTGCGAATGAGGAACCTTCTTTTTAATACTGGTTGGATCTGTCGTATAAGTTTTCGTCTCTGTAATGAAACGGCTGATTCCAGGCAGATCAGTTCCGATACCAAAAAGGACACCAGTACATACCTACACTCTCAACCTGACACTTCTTCCGACTCACGGCTTCTTAACTACAAAAACTAGACACCACAACCTCTTCTGAGAACTCTCAGGGAACCTGACGTTCCTCTAGGTTGGTCAGGTAAGACTTCCTCTAGTCGGGGCCCTAAAGAAACCTCCTTTACTGCGATTTCGACTTCGAGGTCATGAAACCGATGGAGTACGTTTCTCAACTGAGTAACCTTTTCTGAGACGACGACCCTCCCTAACACCCGTCCTCCTCTTCCCCTGCTGTCTCCTACTCTACCGACCTACCGTAGTGTAGTGCCTGAGCTGTCTACACTCAGACTCACTTGAGACCCTCAACCACTACCTGTCCCTCCGGACCGCACGCGCTAAGTACCCCAGCGTTTCTCAGTCTGTGCTGACTTGACTTGACTTGGATCATGAAATAAACATGACAAGAAAATTTGGAGACCATAGGATAACACATTGATGGTAATAACAGGTGAAAAGTGTACCTTCTTTTTCTAGGGGGTTTTCTGATTTATTATTTTTAGTCTTGTACCGGAAAGAGGACTAATTGTAAAAGGTCACTGAAAGATAATAAGAATTTTAACCTAGGTTTTAGCAGTGGTACCACATGTACTTGAAGAAGTTGTCAAGAGAGACCTTATAAGAAGAGTATCTAGAGACGTAAAAAGAACGAAACACTAAGTTCAGAATTTACTTTATTGTAGAAGAGTTTGGAACGATGTGTGAGATCACGGTAGGGAGTGTTAATGGATGGTTGTGTCACCGGACAAAAATAAAAGAAGTATTATAGTAAAGTTTCATAAAATATAATAATAAAACTATAAATAAAAACAATATAAAAACAGATTGTATAATGTTACATTGGTAACATATCTATTTTTGGAACAGAAAAGAAGAAGTGAGAAATAGGGGGTATAGATTTTCGACAGTATCTTATCTTGGTTCAATGTGCCTTATGTGTTCATCTAGTCACGTCCTTACTTGTTTACTGAACAGTGTTTAGGGTGTTAATTTATTTGCTATCCTTGACTCGAGATCAGTAAGGGTAAAGTTTGGGATGTTTCATTACAGATTCTCTGAAAAAAGGTTTTAACATGTGGTTTCAAATTTTGTTCCTTATCTAATTAAAGATCTTCTTAAACTAGTATATTATTCATATTGAAGGTGAATGATTCCCGGAATGGACACGGTACCCCCGTAGGAACCACTGAGTCGTCATTTCTTAGACGGACGTTAAGTCCTCTGTACCCAGACTAGTGACCTAGTCCTGCTAGGGGACTTCTTCCTTTACCGTTGTGTGAGGAAATAAGAACGGACCTCTTAGGGTACCTGTCTCCTCGGACCACCGAAGTCAGGTACTCTAGTGTTTCCGAACCTGTACTGAATCACTGATTTGTTGTGGTGGCGGTGGGACACGGTAAGTGAGACAATTCTTGGAAGGTTCGTGACTTACGAATTGGAAGTTTTGTAGTATGTCTTAGTGACAATAATAGGAAGAAAACGAGACTCCTTTAACTCCAAGTATCTCCAACTCATTAAACGGGTGTAGTGTGGATTGTCCACTGACTGTCTGTCTTGGGTCCAGACATACGGAGATCTAAGACTTGATAGTGTGAGGTATGGTTCGAAGTTTTATTATACAGTATAACGTAGATAAAGGACTAGATTCATACGTAAATGAACTATGAAATTTTATTTAGATTCTGTTAAACACAGTTTTTTATTGTACATTCAAAATAGTAGTGAGGACTGTGACAAGAACAGAAGTTAAGAAAGGGAGTGATCCTTTGTCCTACAATGAACTACCACTTTTAAAGGGTCGTGATATTAGATTATACGATACATCCTCGTGTCAAGGTGATTTACCTTTAATATCGACCGTCTACAGGTCTCGATTAAGTAACGGAAAATTTACTTTATCGTTCTTACAGAAACTTCCCTGTAAATATGGTGGATTATTCATTAGAGGGTTCACGTCACACAATCGCTAATAATTGGTCGTGTTTGACGACTCCAATTACTTATTACGATTAGACTTAGGTAGACGTCTTTGAGGAAAGTGAACTAAAAGAAGGATCAAAAGAGAACTCTATCGATAAATGTTTGATTTCATCCTAAATCTCTCAACGTTTCTCAATAGTCTGTAGATGTAAATTTGTAGACACCTACGTCTTGCGACTTACCTTTATTGTCTAGTGTCTCTGTCAGAGAACTGACAAAGAATGGGTTCTTGGACACAACTCGTTCGGACCTTTTGGTTGAAAGTTGTCTTCGTCTACTCGATATTAGACAACTATTCTCTTAAGATATCCCCTTTCCTACAATTTTTGTAAGCGTTGACCCGATGGGACCACCGAACACCATTGCTTAGGTGGACGGTTAAGTCCCCTGTGCTCAACCTAGGGACTAGACCCTTCCAGGGTGTCTGGCTCCTCGCCGATTCGGGTACGTGGTGTTGATGACTCGGTCTCAAGATCTTCCGCTCTCGTCGTTGATCACTCGGGTCCACGGTATTGAGGACTTCGGGTTCGCGGGGCGTCGGGTACGAGACGTCGTTCTCCTCGGTGTCATTCCTCTTCCGACACGGGTGTCGATCTCTCTCGGGCGTGTCTCGCTTCTCTGGGTCGTGTCGGTTTTGTTTGTTCGTTTTTAATAACAAAATTCCACTTAGATAGAATATGGACCTGGATACCAGACTTATAAGTACAGGGACGTTTTAAGTGTATAACTCTAAGATTGGGTGTTCCCCCTATTATGGTCCTCACCGTTGAGACCCCTCCGCTAATCCAGTACTCCCACACTGGGAGTACTTATCTAGTCACGGGGTCTCTCGAACGAACAGGGAACTCGGTACACTCCCATGTCACTTTTCTTCAGACAGTTGCTCTTCGACTGTGACTTGGCCGACCGGGGTACTGGGACTTGAAAAGTCGGAGGTTTGATATTCTTTGTAAACAACAAATATTCGGTGGGGTAGATACCATAAAACCGTAACGTAGGGTTTGTCTGACGAAGTGAGTGAATGTAATGACCGGACCAGAGACTTCGGTAAAACTAAACGTTGGGGTCTAGATCTGACATTTGAGGTACCACCTCCATCCTGTCGTTCCTTTCTTTTTCCTCCACGCGGTTCTAAAACAACAACAACAATATATGACGGTATAGAAGGTACGGATCTCGTTACGGACCGTGTTTCGTCTAGGAGTCACAAACGACTTATTCGTGTTAGATTGTCATTCTCGTCTCTTCCGTTACCGTGGGGTGAGGTCATGAGAACGGACCTTTGACGGTACCTGTCTTCTCGGACCATCCGACGTCAGGTACCTGAGTGATTCTCAGCCCTTACTGATTCGCCGAAGTAAAAGTGAAAAGGGAAAGGACGTGACCTCTTCTTTTACCGTTGGGTGAGGTCACAAGAACGGACCTCTTAGGGTCCCTGTCGCCTCAGACCGCCCGACGACAGATGCCCCAACGTGTCTCAGTCTATCCTGACTACACTGAATCGTCGTCGTCGTCGTTGTCATTCTTTCTTCTAATAAATTTTTATTATTGGCGTTAAGGAGTCACTGTTCATGATGTTTTCTACATACATGACCAATGTCACCTTTGTCGTCCGAAGGTGAGAAATAGGTCGTATCTCATATTATTTACACTCGTTTTTCCCAGGAGACAGAGGACCAGGTGAGGTATGGCGAGGGATGTGAAGTTACAACCGAAGGAATCGTCCCAGTCTTTGTAAAAGACGTTTCCCGGTCTCTCATGAAATTCCAAAAGTTTGGTACGACAGAGACACTGTTGATAAGATGGGACGGTGACGTCGTGTTTTCGTCGGTATCGGTTAAACCCCCTCTTTGCTCGCTTCGACACAGAGTTATTTGGAAATAATTGTCAGTCACTCGTTTTAAACCGGGTGTCTGGTAGTCAAGTCAAGTCGAGTCAGTGACTGAGCACAGACTGAGAAACGCTGGGGTATCCGACGTCGTGCGGTCCGGAGGGACAGGTAGTGGTTGAGGGCCTCAAATAAGTTTGAGTACAGGTAACTCAGTCACTACGGTAGGTCGGTAGAGTAGGAGACAACAGGGGAAGAGGAGGACGGGAGTTAGAGAGGGTCGTAGCCCCAGAAAAGTTTATTCAGTCGGGAAGTGTAGTCCACCGGTTTCATAACCTCAAAGTCGAAGTTGTAGTTAGGAAGGTTACATGTGGGTCCTGACTAAAGGGAATCCTACCTGATCAACCTGGAAGAACGTCAGGTTCCCTGAGAATTCTCAGAAGAGGTTGTGGTGTCAAGTTTTCGTAGTTAAGAAACCCCGAGTCGAAAGAAATATCAGGTTGAGAGTGTAGGTATATACTGATGACCTTTTAGGTATCGGAACTGATCTACCTGGAAACGACCGTTTCGTTACAGAGACGAAAAATTATACGATAGATCCAACCAGTATTGAAAGGAAGGTTCCTCATCCGTAGAAAATTAAAGTACCGACGTCAGTGGTAGGCGTCACTAAAACCTCGGGGGGTTTTATTTCAGACTGTGACAAAGGTGACAAAGGGGTAGATAAACGGTACTTCACTACCCTGGCCTAAAGTACTAGAATCAAAAGACTTACAACTCAAAATTCGGTTGAAAAAGTGAGAGAAAGTGAAAGTAGTTCTCCGGGAAATCAAGAAGGAGTGAAAGAAGGTATTCCCACCATAGTAGACGTATGGACTCCAATAACTATAAAGAGGGTCGTTAGAACTATCAAACGACTTATAACAAGATCTCCTCTCTTTGATAAAGATAATAGAAATATCAACCAATTTAACGACTATGTATTAAAAACGAGTGAACTTCGTTACAATTGACTGTTATTCATGGAGGTCTTTTTACGACGACGTTTTTATCGTTGTTGTAAAAAAACACGCACCGAAGGATTCCCTTCGTTTTTAGAAACCTGAAAGTGTTAATTTCAGAACTGGAGTTATATTTACGATCCAGAATTTTTATAGGTTCCCTCATAGTTGAATCTTTGGATTTGTGAACAAGACCACGTCTCTTTTAACTGGAATAATAGTAGGATAAAAGAGACTACTCCTGAGCTCCTTACCATAAATAACTCTCACACAACCAAGGGATTTAATTTCAAATCTATAGACCCGATCTTTTTTTTTTTTTCTCTTCCTATGACATAATGTGTATACGTTGTAAGAGAATTACTCTTTTATTTCGTCAAGAAGTCTACTTTCCTTTCTTTTGTAGAGACACATCCTTTAGTATTAGAGAAATCAGGACTAATAGGGGTGACCTCGACCTTCTATTGATAAGATATTATCTTTTAATTCCTTTCATGTCTCTTTCCTCTGTCTCTTGTACCTCTCTATGTTTCTCATTTATTACTCCTTCTCTTATCATCTTTCTTTCCTTTGCCACTCCTTTTTGTTTTCTCTAGTTACACGGACAGGACCCTCCATCGTCCAACAGTTCGTAAAGAAGTTTCAGTGTATTTATAAGGTTCCAGTGTCTATTGGTTCCAAGTGTCAAAACGAAACACACTAGATTATCCAGTATAAAATATCTTCAATACCACTGACCGAACAAAGTCAAGATACATAACCGAACGTTTAACAAGGGGAAGGAGGGATTTGTGTGTGTGTGTGTGTGTGTGTGTGTGTGTGTGTCCTGTGCCTGTCTCATCTCTTTCTCCCTCCGGTGAAGCCTGACCATTCACCGTCCCAAGTATTCGTTCTCTTGAATTCTACCAAATTAGTCGTTCCCCTGAAGGGTCCGAACAGGCTCCGGTTCCGTTTTACTCATCTCGGGGTGTGGGCAGGTAGTCATAGAAATTTAAAGTAAATCTCCAAGGCAGCACACAAGTCAAGTCTACCAGAGTTGTCGTGAATGAGAAAGTTCCGCGGTAGGAGCTTCGTCGGGGTCGATACCTTACCACCAGTCTTACATGTAAGGTTCTCGTCCCAGCCCACCCCTTCGGAGGTTAACGGGGTCACGTCTAGCGCCCAGTCTGCCGTCAGTGCTGGAGACGTATTAGAGGGGGTTGTGATATTTTGTTTGCAGATAAAATTTTAAGTCCCGTTTATTAACAAAGTCACAATGGAGCCACACAAACGTAGCGACCTGAGACGTGAAGGTGGTAGACGTTATAGACAAGACTCTTCTTAGCACGACGTAAACGGTTACTTTCTTTTATGTACCCGCCATTTTATCCAACCTTTACTGATTTTGCCGTAATTGACGGACACTGTACTGAACAACTAAAGTTCCTCACTGACTCTTCTACCAAGAATGTTCACAGTTTCCTCGGAGACTCCTTGAGATCTTTTCGGATTCAGGGGACAAGGTGAGACTTTAATAACGACTTTGGGTTTACCACTTCAAGTGTACACACAAGTAAAAGGATATTAAACGGAAGGACCAATGTTTTACCGGTGATCCAGAAATGCAAAAGAAAAGTCCCCTGAAGTGTACTATTCCGGGTTCGTCTTTAACGGATTTCTAATACGTAGAAAGACTTAAAAGAAAAAGGGAATTTCAGATATGTGTAAATCCCTCACTCCGTCCCAGACTTCCCTTTCTTTTCTTCCTTTATTCCATTCGCCAACCTTCTTCTCGAAGAGGACTCTAGGTCCTTTCCTTGACTCTCAACACCCCAGATGTCGTTTTCTTCAAGACGTTTCACTCCTCTGCCGTCCTGGAGACTTTCCTTACTACCGAAACACATACATCCCTGTGGTCTGTCCTCCTCGTGGACTCGTTCGTCGATCGGAGTGTTTCTGGGTCGGAGGCTGACCAACGTCTTCTCTTTTCGACACAGTACAGTGAATTCACACTTGAGATTTTTTTATTACTTGAGTATCTTATCTTACCACCGACGGTCCCCGACCCCCACCCTCTTCACCCCTCTACAACTAATTTCCCATGTCTGAAAGTCAATGTTCTACTTACTCGAGACTTCTCGTATTCGTACCCTGATATCAATTATTGTGACATTACATGTAAACTGTCAACGATTCTCAATCTAATATTTCTTTCGACTCGTGGTTTCTTAACTACGAAAACTTGACACCACAACCTCTTCTGAGAACTCTCAGGGAACCTGACGTTCCTCTAGGTTGGTCAGGTAAGACTTCCTTTAGTCAGGACTCACAAGTAACCTTCCTGACTACGACTTCGACTTTGAGGTTATGAAACCGGAGGACTACACTTCTTGACTGAGTAAACTTTTCTGGGACTACGACCTTTTCTAACTTCAACCCTCCTCTTCCCCTACTGTCTCCTATCTACCAACCTACCGTAGTGGCTGAGTTACCTGTGCTCAAACCCACTTGAGGTCCTCGACCACTACCTGTCCCTCCGGACCGCACGACACCAAGTACCACAGTGTTTCTCAGCCTGTACTGACTCACTGACTTGACTTGACTTGACTTCTATCATCTAGAATGTTCAAGAGTAGTGTTCTTTTTTTTAACATTGATATACACACTACCTTAATGATGTTACATTTGATGTTATTATTGATCTTAATAACACTAGTAAAGTGTTACATATATTCTATAACTCAGTAATTTAATAAGTAGACTTTGATTATACGATTTATAGTTAACACAGAGTAATTTTTTTTATGACATAACATATAGACTTTAAATGATTTCTAAACCTAGAATTCCGAAGACTGGTAGTGGTTTGTTTGTTTTTACCATTGATACACTATGCTACCAGAAGGACCCACCAAGTCACCGTTTCTGAGGTGGATGTTCAGATTCGCTACCCGAGCTAAGGACTCAGTCCTTCTAGGGGACTTCTTACTTTACCGTTGGGTGGGGTCGTAAGAACGGACCCTTTCGGGTACCTGTCTCCTTGGACCACCTGATATCAGGTAGCCAGTGTTTTCTCAACTTGTCTGAATCGTTGATTTGATATTCGTGCATTCCACTACTCACACAACTAAATAAACTCCTACACATTATTCAAGTGTCACGTACACGCACACACACGATTCAGTGAAGTCACCACAGGTTAAAACGCTGGGACATCCAACATTTGGTGGTCCGAAGAGACAGGTACCCTAAGAGATCCGTTCTTATGACCTCACCCAACGGTACGGGAGGAGGTCCCCAGAAGGATTGGGTCCCTAGTTTGGGCGTAGAGAACACAGAGGACGTAACCGTCCGCCCAAGAAATGGTGACCGTCGTGGACCCTTCGGAAGCGTCACATATGAATATATGTATTAGTAGTGTAACATGTAAAATTTATACAAGCTAAAATAAACAGTCAATATGGTGGTATTTAGACCTCAACCAGTCCCCCACCCCAACATCTTGTTTTCTCGGAGAGGGGTAGTTCCTCTCTACACTCGAACACGTCTATAGGTAAATTTGGTTTTTGTATTCTGAGTAGGGGTTTGTAAGAGTAACATCCTAAGTGGAAGGGCGGAGTTGTCGTGGAGACGGGTTGGACCGTTGTCTCTCTTGAGGTCATTGATCACTCGGTAATAAAGGTTGGATGTATTACTTTCTGTCCGAGTCTTCTCTAATTTAAACTCAATCTCTTCATTTTCTTAAAGAATGTGGATCTAAAACCCCATCTTATTTTAAGTAACGACAACATCGTGAAAAATTACTCAGTGAAGTTAAAACATGTCGAATCAGTGTAGAGTGTAATTTACGTTTCATCTGAGTAACCATAAGAGTCGGAGGAGGTGAGTACCGAGTATTCAATGTTACACAGTCTGTGACGAGAGGTATGAAATGACGTTAAGATCCCCCCTCTCTCGTACTAGTGGGGGTATAGCGTCTACTCCTTTGACTCCGTGTCACTCTAACCTATTCAATGCTTCCAGGGTGACGAACACCCGTTCTCTTGACCCCGAGTTTCCGTCCAGTGTCCTGACGTCTCCGGAGCCAGGGGTAGTCTACCCACGAGGGCGGGCAGAGGGGTACCTGTTTCGTTGAATTTAGTGTGTGTTGTTCTTGAAGGTACCCGGGCGAGACAGGACCATATCGGTATACTATCGTCTACACTTTGAGACTTGTAATCGTGTTTTATTCGAAGTCACTTATCGACAACTACTTGACTCACAAAAGGAACTGTTCGGAATTTTTCGTCTTTGAATTTCGGAAAAAGCTGTTATCACGGTTAAGATCGTGACAATTCAAAAAGTCACCACAGGACTTCGGGTTGACCAGGGAAAAATCTAAAGGTCTCTTTGTCTCTTTCGGAAGAGTCGTGTGCGTACGGACGAGTCAGCGAGTCAACACAGACTGAGAGACGTTGGGGTACCTGACATCGGGTGGTCCGAGGAGACAGGTGTCTTAAAAGGTCCGTTCTTATGACCTCACCCGCCGGTAGAGGATGACGTCCCCTAAAAGGGTTGGGTCCCTAGTTTTCGTGCAGAGGGCTCAGAGGACGTAGTCGCTTGTCTAAGAAGTGGCGGCTCGGTAGACCTTTCGGGGGAAGATAGTCGTGTAGAGAGGAGTTTCTGGGGGCAGGGAAGTCTCCTCCCTTTCCGGTAGGGGAGGATGTAAGTGAGGACGTACCCCCACGCCGAGGTCGTTCTTCATTTGACCCGGGCCTCTGACCGTGCACCACCCTTTACCCTTCTCCCTTATACAAGGGATGGAAAGAGACTTCCCAGTGGGAGGGAGGTGAGGTCTGGGTTCTCTTTCCGGTGTCGAACTAACTCTCCCACACATTTGTCCTCGTTTCTAGACTAATTTTGGGGTATCGCATAAGAGTCAGATTAGAGAAAAAAGGAAAGGTTGTACTAAAGTCGTTAATATAAAAATAGCAAATTTACGGAGGAGAACAAGTATTGAACCTACTAAGAGTGTACCCGACATCTGACAAATGAGATTAAAATAAGAATAATTGTAAAGGTAAAATTTACCGATTTTTATTCTGAAACTGGAAGGTTTCACTTACGGACTAATGACGGGAAGGAAGTCCTCTTTAATTGAAACCTTTGTAGGGGTCTCATACAGGTCCCACTACACTGGTAAATAAAAAGAGGGCTTAACAAAGGAAGTCTATCTCAGAGAGTAAAGGAGAGACCCTTCTCTGTACTCCCATTTTCTAAGGAACCTAGAGTTTCTTTTATAGCGCTCTATGATGATTGTTTGCCTTTTCCAAAAGTGTCCTCTTACGATTTCACTAATCAGAAAGAGTGTCTGAGTGACTAGCTTACGAAAACCAAAATCCATTATCTAGTTTACTACTGACCCTTCATAAAAAACATTATATATGGTGGTCAATTTTTGCTGAGTCGGTAATTTGACTTGGTAAACTCAAGTACAAAAGGTAAAAATTTTTTTGATAGTGATCTAATAAAGTCCCTCTTTTCTTTTCTCAGACGAAGGGATGGTTTCTTGTTTTTGGTTTTTTCTTTCTTTATGTAATTTTTTTAATTAATTTTTTTTTCTTTCTTTCTTTCTTTTGAGAGGAATCCTTACACCCTGTACTTCCTATCGCTCCTAAAAAAATTTATATGTTTTACCTTCTAATTTTTTATACACAATCTGTGGGAAAATTTACTTAATTTTGTTAGTTTCTAGTTTTCTCGATAAACATTTCTGAACCTTTTGGATTGGGTTGTATAGGGTACACGGGAAATATTTACACACACTATCCACCATTGACAGTCACGGTTTATTATTAAGATATGTAAAATAACTATTAACAGAAGTCGGACTGTATACCTTCCTTCGTATTATCAACGTCCCTTAACGTCGGTATATAAATCAAGAAAATTTGGAGATGAAGTTAGTGGCAAGTATTTCATTTTCTTTACTTTCCTTGAAACATTCTATATGTTTCCTTTGATTTGAATAACTATATACGATCTTCTAGGTTTGGTTAAGGAAAGTAGGTCTGTGTGTATTAAGAACGACGTCTGATCCGAGATAAAAAACCTACTCGTCAGTGAGGGAGGGTAATTTCGACCTCCTCTTACTGATGGAGACTAGTTCATAGTGATAGTAATTTTAACTCCTTTATACGGGTGGGGGTGGGGAACGTATACTTTCCCTTCTTTTCATTTTTTAGTAGTAGTAATTGAAGGTTCGTGACTGAAAAATACAGAAAATATCCCTAGGTACTTAGAAGGTTTTAAATACTGTTACCTATTCGAAGGAGATTCTAAAACGTCCTACGACGACCGTGTAAAGAGGTTTCATTTCGTTAAATGAAACGGAAGTCTCCTCCCTTTTCTTTTCCCTCCTGAATCTTTTTATTTGATCGAACTTGTATTTTAATATTTCGACTTCTATATTGTATACTTTCTTTGTAGGGTGGATAGGAGTTAAAATTAGTGGATTCCCTCTTAATTTGAGTAAATAAGGGGGTTGACTCCGGTAAAACGACTTTAATGTTTTGGACAGTAAAACGTTTTCTTTTCCTTGTTTACTATTTGTAATACACGACAGGTCTCATGTGTAATACCTAATTTCTTCTTCCTCCTTTCTATTTTTACTTCGAGGTAACTTTTCTTCACTAACGTCACTTGTATAAAAGATGACACATGAAATCATTATTATTTGTAGGTTTAGTTTTGGAAAAGAAATAAAGAAAATAAAAAAAATTAAATACATAAATAAAAAACCTCCGATTAATGAAATGTTATAACATAACCAAAACGGTATGTAACTGTACTTAGTCGGTACCCACATGTACACAAGGGGTAGGACTCGGGGAGAGGGTAGAGGGAGGGGTAGGGTAGGGAGACCCTGTAAGGTCACGTGGTCGGGGCTCGTGGGACATAGTACGTAGCTTGGACCTGATCACTAAGCAAAGTGTATGCTATAATATGTACAAAGTTACGGTAAGAGGGTTTAGTAGGGTGGGAGAGGGAGAGGGTGTCTCAGGTTTTCTGACAAGATCTGTAGACACAGAGAAAACGACAGAGCGTATGTTCCAATAGTAATGGTAGAAAGATTTAAGGTATATATACACAATCATATGACATAACCACAAAAAGAAAGACCGAATGAAGTGAGACATATTATCCGAGGTCAAAGTAGGTGGAGTAATCTTGACTAAGATTACATAAGAAAAATTGTCGACTCATTATGAGGTAACACATATACATGGTGTCGAAAGAATAGGTAAGTAGACGACTACCTGTAGATCCAACGAAGGTACAGGACCGATAATATTTGTCACGACGCTACTTGTAACCCCATGTACACAGAGAAAGTTAAGACCAAAGGAGAACACATACGGGTCGTCACCCTAACGACCCAGTATTCCGTCAAGATAAAGGTCAAAAAATTCCTTAGAGGTGTGACAAGAGGTATCACCGACATGATCAAACGTAAGGGTGGTTGTCACATTCTCCCAAGGGAAAAGAGGTGTGGGAGAGGTCGTAAATAACGAACATCTGAAAACCTAGCGTCGGTAAGACTGACTACACTTTACCATGGAGTAATACCAAAACTAAACGTAAAGAGACTATTACTCACTACAACTCGTAAAAAAGTACACAAACAATCGGTAGACATACAGAAGAAACCTCTTTACAGATAAATCAAGAAACCGGGTAAAAGACTAACCCAGCAAATAAAAAGACCTTAACTCGACGTCCTCAACGAACATATAAAAACTCTAATTAAGAAACAGTCAACGAAGTAAACGATAATAAAAGAGGGTAAGACTTCCGACAGAAAAGTGGAACGAAAACTTAGTCAAGATTACTCCACCTACTTTGACCTCGGATAATATGTCTCACTTCATTCGGTCTTTCTTTTTGTGATTATGTCATATGATTGCGTATATATACCTTAAATCTTTCTACCATTACTATTGGGACATACACTCTGTCGTTTTCTCTGTGTCTACAGATCTTGTCAGAAAACCTGAGACACCCTTTCCCGCTCCCACCCTACTAAACCCTCTTACCATAACTTTGTACATTTTATAGTGTACATTTTACTTAGCGGTCAGTTACGTAGCGGTCCAAGTTACGTACTATGTCCTACGAGCACCGACCACGTGGGACTACTGGGTCTCCCTACCATATTCCTCCCTCCACCCTCCTCCCAAGTCCTGATCCTTGTGTACACGTGGGCACCGTCTAAGTACAACTACATACCGTTTTGGTTATGTTATAACATTTCATTAATCGGAGGTTAATTTTATTTAATTATAAAAATTTTTTACTTATATGATTTTCTTTGTAAAGTATCCTTAGAATCTTTACGGCCTCTTGAGAGACAGAGAGAGAGAGAAAAAATAAAAAAATCACTGTTACAGACGGTCCTTACTCCTCTGGATGTTGAGGAAAATCCGACGCGTATCCGAAAGCGAGCAACACCTCGCATCCCCGAGGAAAGATAACGTCATGTGTCTGAAGAGGAACGACGCCGAAGAGAAGAACGTCTGTCCCCGTGATCCCACGTACCCGAAGTCATCGACACCGAGTGCCCGAATCGAGGGTGTACCGTACACCTCAGAAGGGTCTGGTCCTTAGTTTGGGTGCAGAGGACGTGACCGTCCGGTTAAGAATTGGTGATCTGGTAGTCCCTTCAGGGTCCTCGTGAACGGATTAGGTGGAGGTGGTCTTATTAGATGACGTAATGGACACGAGGGGGTGGAGGGACATTTCGAAAATCGGACAACTTCGGGTCACGTCTCTGGGGACTGGACAGAGAAGTGAGTCAAGAGGAGGGTAGTCAACTCACGAACGGTTCTGAGGCAACAAACAAGAGTTGAGACAAATACAGAGAATACGAACAAATAAATCAACGTATTAACGTACTAAATTGTTTTATAGGAAGGTCCGTTACTATACACTAACGTTTTTCTCTCATCACCGAAGAAGTTTTGGGCATAACTTACGAACTCTTTTTACAATATTTCCACTCAGTGATTTTGTATGTGATAGTCTAATCTACACTCACTCTGGTAACATTTTGTAAAAATTTGATAGTATCTTTACACCTCTTCTGAGAACTGTCAGGGAACTTGACGTTCCTCTAGTTTAGTCAGTTAGGATTTCCTTTAGTTAGGACTTACAAGTAACCTTCCTGACTATGACTTCGACTTCGAGGTTATGAAACCGGTGGATTACGCTTCTTGACTGAGTAACCTTTTCTGGGACCACGACCCTTTCCAACTTCCGTCCTCCTCTCCCCCTGTTGTCTCCTACTTTACCAACCTACCGTAGTGGCTGAGTTACCTGTACTCAAACTCGTTCCAGACCTTCAACCACTACCTGTCCCTTCGGACCGCACGAAGTTAGGTACCCCAGCGTTTCTCAGTCTGTGCTGACTCGCTGACTTGTCTTTTTACACCTCCTACAGTCGTGAACCCACCGACACGAGTACAGAAGTCCGATAATAAGGTGAACTTTTTCCGTATGGTCTTGAATGTTACTTAATGTCCATACCAACCATGTTTTTTCTACGTTTTGAGGTCGTTCCCTTGGTATGCTTTTTACTTTGTCCCCCAGATGTGATTTTTATAACCAACGACACCAAGTCAACGAGTCAACACAAGTTGAGAAACACTGAGGTACTTGACGTCGTACGGTCCGAAGGGACAGGAAGTGGTAGAGAGTCTCGAACGAGTTTGGGTACAGGTAACTCAGTCACTACGGTAGGTTAGTAGAGTAGGAGACAGCAGGGGAATAACCACTTACTCGTATTCAAATACAAAAAACTCCATTCGTTTTAGGAATTCTACAAAAAAGTTTTATTAAGGGACGAAATTAGTTGAAAAGGATAATTTGTAAAATTGATGACGGGACTACAGTAATCTAATTTTCCGAAGACTACAATAAAATTTGATCTGGTCTTTCGTTTGGTATCTCTAGTTTACTAAGTAAGGATTTCATTCAGGAAATATATGTGTCTTTTTTTTAATGGACCAACTTGACCTGTTACTGAAACTAAAAGCAACAATAAAAACAGTAGAATAGTAATGACCTTACCCTTGTCACAATGTTTTCATAACTCCGGTGACGGAAATTCCGTCCGACGAGGACACTTAAGGATTTATTTACTCTTAGAGACGTAACTTCAAAGGGAAACTAAGGAAAATATAGACTTATTCTCAAAACTACATTATTTAATATACAACATTGAATTGTAAATGGTAAGTTGTCACACCCTACGTACGGACATTAATACTTCATCCGTTTATTTATTAATTTGACTGGATGAGATCAGGTCTCCTATATACTGTCACACTGTCTCTTTCGTCTCGTCACTAATACGGCGACATGTCAAGCTGGGTCGTAAAGATAGGCTTGGGTCTTGTAATCTATTTTGGTGGTATTGGTCCGTTAGGTGGTTTGTCTCCATGAGACTGCTCCTGAGATTTTGGTCCCGTTGGTGACGATCCCATTAGTCCTTATGGATACCATACCTTCTTCCCCTTTTGTCAAAGTATATATAAAAAAGAACCATTAATATGGAGTTATTTCGACCTCTTATTTGTTGTATGAGAGAGTCTTCAACCACGAAAAATGATACCCTTATCGAACCTACGATACTCTTATACCAAGTTACTCTTAAATCTCCTTATAATCGATTTACACTCCCTAAGGGTCCACCACGATTACCATTTCTTGGACGGACGGTCACGTCCTTTACATTCTCTGTTGCCCAAGTTAGGGACCCAGTCCTCCTCCCGTACCGTTGGGTGAGGTCATAGAACGGACCTCTTAGGGTACCTGTCTCCTCGGACCGCCCGATATCAAGTATCTCATCGTTTCTCAACCTGTTCTGATTTCACTGAATCGTGTATGCGATTCACTTGATATAAAAAGGAAAGGATAAATGTGTGTATTTTTTCGTCCTTTTCCAGTAAAAAGTTCCTACGTTAATATCAATCAAAACGGTGTTCTTATCCGAGAAATCCTTGAGAATCATCACTTCGGCTAGTCATTGTTTTTGATTTTGATTCAGGGTATTCCCATTGTTCAATCCTACAGTTGTGATTTCTGTACTAGAAACTGTCGTTAGAGAAAACTTCTGACTCTACCTAAGACACAAAACTCATCGTCTTCCTTTGATTTTTAACCGAGGTTTCTCATTCTGTACAGGACAAGTTTCCTTCCTCGGAAGACTACACGTTGTCCTTGTAGCACTCTATGTATCTTTTTCTAGGGGTTTAAAGAGACGAGGTCGTCTCTTTTGACCTCGCTTTTGACGAGAAGAGTTTTTATAAATCGCCTCCAGACAGGAGTAAGGAATCACTTCTCCTTAACTTTAAGATCAGAGCGACTGTAGGAAACTTCAAACAGTAGATACTACTACGACTCCAATATACTTACCGTCATTCCGTACGTTGAATGTCTAACAGACGACGGACTTTCTAGTCGAGAAAGAGGACGTGATCAGGACGGGGAGTGAGAGAGAATTCTTAACCTTGAGTCTATACAGGTACTTGGTCGAAGTCGGTCCGTCTTTTTCTGTACGAGATCCCTTGTCGTCTCGTTTTTCTACCTTCTTAGGACCTACGGTGTCACTTACGTACCCCGTCTGGGCGGGGCAATGGACCTCACCCTGTATGTATTGAAGTAAATTTGGTGAACTTAAACCTTGAGAAGTTGTGTCGTCAAGGGTCGGAAAGGACTTTGAAATGTTTCTAGTACTTGACCTTATTGGTGTACGTATAGGTTTCGACTCTTTCGACTGGAAGTTCTTTGTGGTTTTCCTTCGCTTTTATTCTTTTGAAGTACGGAATTTCTTGACTTCTGTGATTCACAATAACGACAGAAGAGTCAATGAACATGGTAAGAAAGAATCATAAGAGTTGATTAAAGTACCTACAGGAAAGTTATTAGAGGTAAATACGAACTCGATCAAACTCAAAGACAATGAATATAGAGATTTGGAGATTGATTCTGACTCAACCTCCTTCATTCTCCCTTGTACTCATTCTCCTTCATGTAGTTTTGCAGTGTTCGTCAACACAGTTGTTTCGTCCATATGTACAGTAAAAATTTTTACATAGATAAATAAAATTAACCTCCGATTGAGAACTCTCAGGGGACCTGACGTTCCTCTAGGTTGGTCAGGTAAGATTTCCTCTAGTCGGGACCCACAAGAAACCTTCCTTACTACGATTTCGACTTTGAGGTCATGAAACCGGTGGAGTACGTTTCTCAACTGAGTAACCTTTTCTCGGACTACGACCCTCCCTAACCCCCGTCCTCCTCTTCCCCTACTGGCTCCTACTCTACCGACCTACCGTAGTGGCTGAACTACCTGCACTCAAACTCACTTGAGGTCCTCAACCACTACCTGTCCCTCCGGACCTCACGACGCTAAGTACCCCAGCGTTTCTCAGCCTGTGCTGACTCACTGACTTGACTTGACTGGACTTAATGAAATGTTATAATATCACCAAAACGGTATCTAACTGTACTTAGTCGGTGCCCACGTGTACACAAGGGGTAGGACTTGGGGGGAGGGTGGAGGGGACGGGGTAGGGAGTCCCAGTAGGGTCACGTGCCCGAAACTCACGGGACAAAGTCCGTAGTTTGTTGAACCTGACCAGTAGAGAAAGCGTATACCACTGTATAAAATAAATGAAAAAAAATTCAAAGGTTTGAAATATATTACCTTTCTATACTGAAAAGATTATCTCTGAAAAGACTTGAAAGATTTTCAAATATGGTTTTTTACAAAGGTCACGTTTTCTCTTGTTTAGTCCTTTTATTAGAAAGATTTTCGGAAGAGATAATCAGTATAAAGCACCAACCCACACGGTCCACAAGGTAATCATTGTCATTGAAATAGTTTGGAGATAGTACACGTTCCGTGACATGAACCTTAAAGATTGTACAATAAAGAACTTACAAAGATGGTTTCATATTCTTTTTATAATGGAGCTAAAATTCCTATTTCGTTAACTCCGAGACTCTCCAATTCCTAGAAAGGGTTCCAGGGATCTACTTAGTGCCTCTTTTAACTCTGAATCCAAACAGATTGAGGTTTCGGGTAGAGAACAGTGATCCGTTATTTATTTGACATATATATGTATATATATGTGTAAGAAACAAAAATTAACGAAATGCTACAACACAGACGGTACGTTGTTGTACTCAGTCGGTATCCCTACGTATAGCGGGGAGGGAGAACTTGGAGGGATGGTGGGGAATGGCATCGTAGGGTGGGGAGATCCAGTAGTGTCTCGAGGTCCAACTCGAGGAACGTAGTATGTCGTTTAAGGGTGACCGACAAAATAAATACCTTAACATATACTCAAAGTTACGATGAGAGAGTTAAGTAGGCTGGGAGAGGAGGGGGGTGACACAGGTATTCAGACAAGAGACAGACACAGAGATAACGACGGGACGTTTATCCAAGTAGTTCATGTAAAAAGATCTAAGGTATGTATACACGATTATATGTTAATTTATTTTTTATAAAATTTCTTTCTTTTAGTGTACGATTCTCGGGTGGGCTAAAAAAAAAGAAAATTGTCGTTTCTTGATGAAACGACGATAACACTAACTGTTCCCTTGAAGCTACAATGAACGGACTTTTCACAATCAACGAGTCAGTACGGGTTGAGAAACACTGGGGTACCTGATGTCGGGTGTTTCGAGGAGACAGGTATCCTAAAAGGTCCGTTTCTATGACCTCACCCAAAGGTAAAGGAAGAGGTCCCTTAGAAGGACTCGGTCCTAACTTGGGTCCTGAGAACGTCCCGTCCGTCTAACAAATACTGACTCGATGGTCCCTTTCTGAGATGAACGGATCTCAGGAGGGTAATTGTATCCCGTGGACCCTTCACCCTTCAACAGAATCAAAAGAGACTTGTAGTCTGGACATCTTGTGTGGACCGGTTCTTCGTTACTGAAATCCTCCACTATACCACTATTAAACGGTAATAGGTGTGTATCACGAGATCAATTATTAAACCCCCGTACATCATGAGGAAAGCCTCTTCCGTTACCGTAGGGTGAGGTCATGAGAACTGACCCTTTAGGTACCTACCTCCTCGGACCATCCGACGTCAGGTACCCCAGTGCTTCTCAACCTGTGCTGACTCGTTGAAGTGAAAGTGAGAGTACGTAACCTCCTCCTTTACCGTTGGGTGAGGTCACAAGAACGGACCTCTTAGGGTCCCTGCCCCCTCGGACCACCCGACGGCAGATACCCCAGCGTGTCTCAGTCTGTGCTGACTTCACTGAATCGTCGTCGTCGTCGTCATGAGGAAATGAGTCGTAATTAATGCTTCTTTGACTTCTTGTAGTTGGACTTGTTCGGGTTCCTATGAGTTTACTTCCCAAAAAAAGGTTAATTGATTACTCCTGAGACGTTAGAGATTCCGATGATTTGTACTCTTTGTAACGAGTATGTTACACAACAACACATAAGATCTCCTCTCACCCACTAACTTTTTGTTCCCTCAGAATGACCTTTAAACAAGTAAAACATTTAACATTCTCCATAACCCTCCCGAAACATAGATTTGGATTGTGACGGTTGGACCTAAACAAACATTGAGAATCGGTCACGTGTGAACTTGGGAAGTTTAGAGGAGTGATAAACTGGAACACTCCTTCCTGTGTCACACCTAACACATCTTTCAGACCTACCACCACGATGTTACACGTTTTTAAAGAAGAACACCATTCGTTTTCTTACGGGGGGTCCCTGAAGGGACCACCAAGTCACCGATTCTGAGGTAGGAGAGTTAAGTCCCCCGAGTCCAAACTAGGGATCAGTTCCTTGATCTAGGGGGTGCGGCGTTGATTCATAAGTGTACGACGATGATCTGGACCGCGTCGGTTTATGTTTGTTTGTCTGTTATAAAAAATTTTTATTATTACGGGGAGTTTTACAGGAACAAGATTAGACGTCTTAGACATTTATAAACCTCAATGTACTGTTTCTTGATTCCACCATCTACCTTACTTCCACCGATTAGTCGACCGGAGTTTAATACCTCTAATAGGACTTAACAGGTCCACCTGGATCACACAAGTGTTCTCAGGTATTTCACCCCTTTACTTTTGTCTACCCTTTCTCTTCCTCTACGTTAGCATCTTCGTACCAGTCTCGGTACGTCCTATCCTGAGTCGGACGGTAACAACCGAAACTTCTGTCTCATCGGTGTTCGGTTTTTACGGTGTCAGAAATCTTCGACCTTTTCCGTTGCTTCGTCTAAGAGGGGACCTCGGTCGTCTTTCCTGTGTTGGGACAGTTGTGGAACTAAAATCGTCAATCTCACCACAGTCTGAAGATCGGATCTCTTGAAATTTTTAAACCCAACGGAATCGGTGATTCAAACTTTACTATATAATGTCGTCGTTATCTTTTTCTGACATGATGATCACACTCTCTCGACGAACACCTGTACCCATCTAATTTTTCGTCTTTAACTTTTCTCCGACTCCACTTCCTTTTAGACAGACGGAGAGACCGAGTTTGACCGGAGACCTTGCCAAAAGACTTTCACTAATCTCCCTTGATGCTAATCATTAACGCTACACTTTCTCTTTGTTAACGATACTATACCACCGTCCTACGACTCTTGACAAGTCATGTGAAAGACGGTCTAATTAGTCTAGACTTTTGGGAGTCTTTGGAAATTATTGTATTGTCTCCCCATCTGTTCAGAATACCTTAGACCCCTTTTAGACGGGACACCAGTGACTGGGTCTTAGTCTTCGTGTCTTAGTATACAATTTACTTAAAACCTTTACCTACTCAATCTTTAATATATTAGGTCAGGAGGAAAAAAAGGATAAATAAAAAGTAAACACTTGTTACAATAACTCCATATGAACTATGTGTTTTTTGACGTGTTTAAATTATATGTATTAAGTACTCAAACATCTACGTGTTTGTGGGTACTTTGGTAGTGGTGTTAGTTCCACTACTTCTATAGGTAGTGGAGAGTTTCAAAAGATACGGGGAAACAAAAGCTCCGAAAAAAGACTATTATTGCGAATTACACTCTAGGTGGGAGAATTGTTTAAAAAATTAACGTGCTATGTCATGACAATTTATATCCGTCATAGAATATGAGTCTGAAAACCTTCAATAAGTGGACTGTATTGACTTTGTAATATGGGTGACTCTTCGAGGGATAAAAGGGAGGGGACCGGGGACCATTGGTGGTAAGATGACAGACGAAGATGCTTAAACTAGTAAAATTTGTGGAGTACATTCATCTTTATCCATCATAAACAGAAAGACGTTGACCGAATAAAGTGAATTATATTCAGGAAGTCCAAGTTTGAACAACAACGACTTCTGTTCTAAAGGAAGAAAAATGACGACCTGGTATAAAAGAAATAGGTAAGTAAGTAGTCAACTGTAAATCCAACAAAGGTATGGAACCAATAACACTTATCATGACATCACTTGTGTCCTCACGTTCATAGAAAAACTATAGGACTGAGGTTTAGAAAACTTATATATATGTTTTCATCTTAACGACCTAGTATACTATCAAGATAAAAATTAAAAGACTCCTTTGTATCACAAAAGGTATACATACCTTTATAAAGTCATTTATATAATGTACTTACTCAAGTTAACGTAGAAACTTAGAATTTTGTTACCAGGTATCACCGACGTAATGAAATGTGACCCGAAGGGTCCACCACAAGTATCATTTCTTGGGTGGACGTTACGTCCTCTGTGTTCTCTGAGCCCAAGTCAGGGACCCACCCCTTCTAGGGGCCCTCCTCCCGTATCGTTGGGTGAGGTCATAAGAACGGACCTCTTAAGGTACCTGTCTCCTCGGACCTCATGATGTCACGGACCCCAGGGTCTCTCAGTCTGTGCTGACTTCGCTGAATCGTGAGTCAAATGTAAGGGTGGTTACCACATACATGTCCCCAAGGTTAAAGGGGTGTAGGAGTGGTTGGGTAAGTTAGGAGAAAAATATGACCTTTCTTTGATTCCGAGTACTCTACTTTACCGAACGGGTTTCATCAATTACAGTGTCGGTTATGTTCTTATGTCGGTAGGATTAGTCTTGTAAACGGATTTTTCATATCTTCGACCGGTGTCGAGGTCGAAGATATGAGATAAAGAACTATTCGACATTTTCATTTGATATCTTCGTTTTATCAACAGAAAATCATCACTCTTTTATATTTAATAAGATTTAGGGTCGGTTTTTAATTTATAATTATAACCGGTCCTTTCTCTATGAGATTTTAATTTTTCGTGGTGTGGGAGTCCTTTTTTTGTTAAAAAAGTCTTAGAACCATCGTTTCATGGGACCTTTGTGGTTCATTATGAGGGTTTGCTTCAGGGAAGTAGATTGGTGTAAAACCCTTCGTACCTCTCGGAGAAACTCTGGGGTCTTGATTAGAAAAAGGAAGTCACACACAATGCCGGGTCAGAATTGGTTGGAGTTACTATTACTATTTCTTTCACTTTGACAATCAGCGAGTCAGCACAGACTGAGACGTTACGGTACCCGACATCGGGTGGTGAGAGGAGACAGGTACCTTAAGAGGTCCGTTCTTATGATCTTACCCAACGGTAAGGGAAGAGGTTCCCTAGAAGGACTGGGTCCCTACCTTGGACCCAGGGGACGTAACGTCCGTCTAAGAAATGGTAGACTCGGGGGTCCCTTCGGGTTATTACTATTCTCCTTCTTCTTATTGTCGAGTGTAGTGACTCGTGAGTGACGTACGGTTCCTGATGAGGTCACGAAGTGTTCCTAGTGGAGTAAATTAAAAGTGTCATTGCTCTAGAACAATAGGAGCAAAATGTGTGTTCTTTTGGTTCCGTGTCCTTTCAATTCAGTGAACCGTTTTCAGTAAGTCGTTGACTTAGACTTGGTTCGATCGGACACCGGGCACCAAATCGAGAACAAATTTGTTTCCCAATGTCTCCCCTTTCTTAGTCTAGAAATAGCCACGTAAAGTCCACGGACCGTGTCAAAGTCGTGTTTGTTCCGTCTCCTCGGGATTTCAAGTCTCGGACCCGATACTCCAGTCTGTGAGGTCCAAAATTTACTGTGGTTGTGAGTTGTACTAGATGCCATTCAATAAATAAAAGAGACTTAAAAGTCTAATAAATCGATTTTTTTCTTTTCTCATATTATTTTATAGACGGAGTACTCTAACAATATTTCTAATTACTCCCGAATCGGGAATAACTTTCCCGATTCGGGAGTAACTTTCCCGAATCGGATCGTGGACATAAACTATTTATTATTCGTTCTGCCGTATTGACCCTCAATAACACAATAGAGAGAAACGGAAAGTTTTTTTAGAAAATTTAGAAGGTTTTTGGACTTACCAAGGGTTTAAGAGAGGGTTCATACCACTTTTTCAGGTAAATTTCTTCTTATTTTTTTAAAAAAAAATGAATTTTTAGTATGTTTTTGTGAGTTTTCTCCAAACTGAGTTGTGAGTCTTCCCTTCGGTCCGATTTTAAACCATTTGTACCGTTACCGTCACCTTTTCTTGATCATCTTGTGTCTTAAAACACTTATCTATGTCCTCATATAAGTCCAGTCGTTTGGAATCTTAAGTGAGCCTGTCAAAAGGTCAATGAGTGGCCATCCATAAGAAAACCTATTAAGAGGGACAAGGTAGATCATGACGAAGACACTGTAGCCAAAGGTTTGGATGAAAAGAACCGGATGGTAGTTGTTTATAATTAAAAAAATAATTTTCTTAAAAATACCACCATTTTTAGTGTATTACATTTTGTATGATAAAATTGGTATAAATGTAAAGTTACCGTAATTCATGTAAGCGTAACACCATGTCGAGAGTGGTAATAGATAAAGGACTTAAAAAATGAAAGGATTTGAATTTGAGACAGGGGTAAATTTTTGGCCCCCCTCCCCTCATAGTGACTCGAGGTTCCACACAAACGAATCTTGAAACGTATTTGACTTTTTTATCTTTCACAGTGACAGTTTCATACCGTACCTTCTAACGATCTCTAATACCCTCCTGACATTAGAGGGATTTGTTTTCGAACTACTAACTCAAACACCTCCCGTCCCTACCCCACTGAATGTTTCCCCTTAGCAATATTAAACAAGAAACAAAAAAACACAAGATGTGAGAATTGGTTTTAAAATTATATGACTACATAAACAACATATTATTTTCTGTCCAATACTTCCATCTTGGTCCACCAATTTTTTCTTGTTACATAAGGGACCACCGAGTCTGTCGTTTCGCAGACGGGTGTTACGTCCTCTGGTCCCAAGCTAGGGACCCAACCCTTCCAGGGGACCTCTTCCTTTACCGTTGGGTGAGACGGCCCTCGGTCACACTCCTTAGGGCGGGCACTGTTCCAGTACTCCTTCCTTCGACTGTATGCGTTCCGCACGAGTCTGAAGTCCCTGGGGAGACCTTTAAGGATTCGTACATGGGGTTGTTTTTAGACGGCCGAAAACACGAGACGAAAAGGTGAGAAGACTGTAAAAGACCTTTTTCAGTTAAGTCCCGAAATCAGAAGACGTAAACTTTCTCACAAAGTTAGGTTTTTGGGAAACTACCGAAAGATCGGACGGACGTCCTGAGCATGTCGACGCGTACACTAACAAACTCCGGAGGACTGGCGTCCTCCGTGTCCTTCGAATTTTGTAGGATCCTTACATCCTCGAAGGCTCCTCAGTTTTAGAAATCTTATCCTGACTAATTTTCAAAGTAAAAAACCCAGTTACGAACGACGGTTTAAAAGTATAGGAAATAAAAATCTATATCAACCATATATCTTTTTGTTCATCATCTGGACCATAATCGTTGTAATCTAGAAACTCAATTCATGGAAGAAACAATATAGGGTGACGTGGAAACAAGATATCTCTACATTGAAATTACGAAATTCCTCTACGTCTAATTTCTTTTTGTGAAGTCCCCTTTGTTTTAATTGTAAGTAATTCCTTCTCTCGGTTTTTCACAATTGTTCGGAGAACCGGTCTTCTATTACATTTAGTGGACTCTGGAAAACATATGTTTTACTATATGTCTTTCTTAGACCCAACGCTTGCGATGTATTAAAACACAATAGGTAACTAGAGGTACAAAATAGTTTTCATATTTTCCGGAAGACTTGTTATTTCCTCCCCCGGTCCCCGGTCCCCGGTCAAAGAACCTGGTCAAAGAGCCTGGTCAAAGAGCTTGACCAGAGAGCCGGACCAAAGAACCCTGAGACCGAGGGGGGCACAGAAAGAGAGAGAAAGAAGAAGAGAGGGAAAGGGAGAAAGACGAGAAATGAAATTGAAGTCCGACTTAGAGGTGGACCCCGAGCCTCCGAGCGGTCCAGATGAATGAACGGGACCGACAATTCTGGGCGTGCTTTCCCTCGAATTCCGCTCCGTGGGAATCTATAAGTTCGCCCGCGGCCACCGGGTTGCATCTACCACGTTTAAGGAACAGACCTTAAAATAACCGGAAGGCGCATTTGGTTCGATAAGTCGGGAGAAGGAGGTGAATTAGAAGAATGATGTGATATCAAAGGATTAGATTAGAATATAATTATTTATTTGTTCAGAAAGGTGCGGTTGCGGCAGGTGGGAAGCTTAAGGGACCTAGGTGGCCCCGACCTGGGGCCGTGGTGAGGTTATGAGAGAGGATCTCTTAAGGTACCTACCTCCTCGGACCACCCGATGTCAAGTACCCCAGTGTTTCTCAGCCTGTGCTGACTCGCTGAAGTGAGTGAATATTTTATTATTTCGAAGGTAAATAATCCACAGTTGTTTACAGTACCCCGTCCGTAACTCGGTTTATGGAAAATATATAAAAAGTTAAATCTTCTTGAGACTCTACCCACTCTCGGCGAGAAGACACCTGAAATTGACGTAGTAAAGTATATTACAGGTGTTGGTGCGATACTCTAGTGATGATAATGATACAGGGTAAAGTGTCCGTGTTCTCTGACTAATTCGGTTAATAGGAGTAATCATCGTTTTGACCCGAGAGACTGGGGTCGGAGATGTGAGACTCATGATGTAAAATCTCTTTTCTTTTTAGATATATCGACGATCCGGATACGTAGGTGTAAAACTTCTTATGGTTGACATAATGTTTGAGAGTGGGACTAAGTCCCTCTTCTTGTTCCTTACTCAGACATTTCACTTTCTCTCTACAAAAGTTAAAAGAGTGTACGTACGGAGATTTTTTATCCCGTTACACTACAGTGTAAATCTGTTTAGGTGGTAATACAAGAGAAATCAAAGTGACACTCTCAGTCAAGGATCCGTCCAACTATTCTTCAGGACCCCAGGGGTTCCTCTCTCCCCAGACCTTAAGAGTGCCTCCTCCCTTCCTGTTTGGAAAAAAGGGGAGATGTAAGGAATCCTAATATATTGTTATTACATAGGACGTACTCCTGTCAAAGACCTTTTTTGGAAGACCGATTAGGACAATAGAATTTTACATTTAATACCCTCACCCAGATCATTCCAGAAATGTTGGAGATCTGTAAGAACTCTACCTGTCGCGTCTTCGTACTGGCTCTCCTCGATGGGGAGTGGGTTACAGTCCCCGCCGCTGACTCTCACGGTCCGACGTAGTCGTGTCCTCACCGGTTCTCCTCGATGGGGTTCAGGTTCCAGTCCCCGCCGCCGGCCCTCCTTGTTGGGGTGTAGGTTCCTCACCTCCGACGTGCCCGTTTCCTCCCGGCTCTCCTCGATGAGGTGCAAGTTCCAGTCCTCCTCGCCGCCACTCCTCTATGGGGAGTAGGTTCCATTCCTCGTCACCGACTCGAAACGACCTTGTCGGCACTTCTCTATGGGGTACAGGTTCCATTCTCTTTAGGTTCATTCTGTCATCCACAACGTTCTCCCGTAGTCTCCCGTCTGTGTGACTTTGGTATTAGTGTCTTTAGATCGGTTAGACTAGTGTGCCTGGTGTCGGAACAGATTGAGTTACTTTGATTCGGTACGGTACACCCCGGTGGGGTCTGCCCTCCCAGTACCACCTCTCCAGACTGTCTTACACCAGGTGACCTCTTCCCTTACCGTTTGGTGAAGTCATAAGAACGGAACTCTTGGAGTACTTGTCATACTTTTCCGTTTTACTATCCTGTGACTTTCCCCTTGAGGGGTCCAGCGATCCACGGGTTATATGATGACCTCTAGTCACCTCTTTATTGAGGTCTTACTTACTTCCCTACCTCGGTTTCGTTTTTGTTATGTGTCGACACCTACACTGACCACTATCGTCGTTCCAGACTATGACATTCTCGTCATAACGTATCCTTGGACCTTACAGACCGGGTACTTAGTTCCGTTTAACCTTCACCAGTTTGTCCTCTACCGTTCCCACTTGTAGCTGTAAGATCCTTAGTCGTTTGATTTTACCTGACCTTACCCACTTAAATTGAGTCTACTGGTAATATAGATGATGACACCCGTCCTTAGGGAATCTTCTTTACCTCATCGGTAGTACCAGTTGCTTTCTCAGGTCTTACGTCATGAACCTACGTTAGAGTTTTTGCTGTTCTACTAGTGGCAAGAAAAGGTTCCGTTTGGTAAGTTATAGTGACATTAGGTTCGGATACGGGGTTGGTCATTGTGACTTCTTCGACTTCAACTTGATAAGATACTTCTGGATGTTCTGGAAGATCTTGATTGTGAGGGTTTTCTACAGGAAAAGTAATATCCCCTGACCTTACGTTTTTATCCTTCAGTTCTTTGTGGACCTCATTGTCCGTTTAAACCGGAACCTTATACCTTACTTCGTCCCATTACCGATTATCTCAAAACGGTTCTCTTACGTGACCAGTATCGTTTGTGGGAAAAGGTTGTTGTGTTATCTTCTGAGATGTGTACCTGTAGTGGTCTACCAGTTGTGGTTTTAGTCTAACTAGTATAAGAAACGTTCGGTTTCTACCTCTTCGAGATATGTCAGTCGTTTTGTTCTGACCCTCGACGGACACCGAGTCTAGTACTTGAGGAATAATGGTTTAAGTCTGAATTTAACTTCTTTCATCCCTTTTGGTGATCTGGTAAGTTCATACTGGATTTAGTTTAGGGAATACTAATATGTCACCTTCACTCTTTATCTAAATTCCCTGATCAAGACTATCTGTCCTCACGGACTACTTGATACTTTACTCCAAGTACTGTAACATGTCCTCTGTCCCTAGTTCTGGTAGGGATACCTTTTCTTTACGTCTTTTCGTTTTACCGACAGACCCCTCCGTAATGTTTATCAACACTTTTCTTCTCCTCGTTTTTGGTTTCCTCTTTTCCTTTCTATATTCGTAGACTTACGTCTCAAGGTTTCTTATCGTTCCTCTCTATTCTTTCGGAAGGAGTCGTTAGTTACTTTTCTTTATCTCCCTTTGTTGTCCTACCCTTTCTGATCTCTAGAGAAGTTCTTTTAATCTCTATGGTTCCCTTCTAAAGTACATTTCTACCCGAGTTATTTCCTGTCTTTATCATGCCTGGATTGTCTTCTATAATTCTTCGTCTTCTATCATTGTTCTCCACCGTTCTTATGTGTCTTCTTGACACGTTTTTTCTCGAAGTGTTGGTTCTATTAGTACCACCACACTGGTGAGTGGATCTCGGTCTGTAGGATCTTACACTTCAGTTCACCCGGAATCTTTCGTAGTGATACTTGTTTCGATCACCTCCACTACCTTAAGGTCAACTCGATAAAGTTTAGGACTTTCTACTACGACACTTTTACAACGTGAATTATACGGTCGTGTAAACCTTTTGAGTCGTCATCGGTGTCCTGACCTTTACCAGTCAAAAGTAAAGTTAGGGTTTCTTTCCGTTACGGTTTTTTATGAGTTTGATGGTGTGTTAACGTGAGTAGAGTGTGTGATCATTTGATTACGAGTTTCAAGAGGTTCGGTACGAAGTCATACACTTGGCACTTGAAAGTCTACAAGTTCGACCTAAATCATTTCCGTCTCCTAGGTCTCTAGTTTAACGGTTGTAGGTAACCGAGTAACTTTTCTACTTTCTCAAGGTCTTTTTGTAAATGAAGACGGAATAACTGATACGGTTTCGAAAACTGACACACCTAGTGTTGATTGACACCCTTTAAGAAGTTCTCTACCCTTGTGGTCTGGTGGACTGGACGGAGAACTCTTTGGATATACGTCCAGTCCTTCGTTGTCAATCTTGACCTGTACCTGTGGTCAGATACAGACTACGTCCTATGTCGTACGAACCTCGACCACGTACCCCCACTGGGTCTCTCTACAATACCCCTCCCTCCACCCTCCCCCCAAGTACAAACCCTTACGTACATTCTTAATTTCTAAAATTTTAATTTTTATTTATTTATTTATTTATTTTAAATTTTTATTTTATTTTAATTTCGGAAATACACGACCTCCTCCAATGTTTTTAAGATGTTTTTAGTCTCCGGTTTCATTTCACCGGAGACTACTAGGAGTAAATACTATTATTTTATGGTATGTATTTACTTTAAACTCGATAATTTTTTTTATTCTCCACCTTAAGAACATCATATAGACTGATTTTCGTTAGACTAGTTTCGGTTTAATAAGTCATACCAGTAGACTAACTTTAAATATATGGTATGAATAAATTCACTCTGAAAAAGAAAACAAAAGAAGGTTGTAACGTATAAACAAACATTTGATTGTGTCAATAGGGGTTCTTTTGTAGGTTGTTATACCCTGATTATACCTTGTTATAGATCGTTAGTCGTAAGTTTATTGACCGAGGTTTTGTTATAGTACCGGTCTAAAGTAAATCTTTATTAATTTAGAATTATCTTTTCCCGAAGTTTTTTTTAAAAAAAAATTTACCAACTGAGTACTTACCTTAATAATCGTAAGAAATCAAACGAACCTACACAAAAGACTAAGAAGACATTGTTCGTACGTAACGAAAACATTATTCTTTTATTATTTTCTAATTTTTCTTTTTTTGTTTTTTTTCTTGACCTGTACCTTGTCGTCTGACCAAGGTTTATCCCTTTCCTCATGTAGTTCCGACACATAACAGTGGGATGAATAAATTGAAGATACGTCTCATGTAGTACTCTTTACGACCCGACCTTCTTCGTGTTCGACCTTAGTTCTAACAGCCCTCTTTGTAGTTATTGGAGTCTATACGTCTACTCCAATACCGTGGTGGGAATACCGTCTTTCACTTCTCCTTGATTTCTCGGAGAACTACTTTCACTTTCTCCTCTCACTTTTTCAACCGAATTTCGAGTTGTAAGTCTTTTGTTTCTAGTACCGTAGACCAGGGTAGTGAAGTACCGTCTATCTACCCCTTTCTCACCTTTGTCACAGTCTGAAATAAACCCCCCCGAGTTTTTAGTGACGTCTATCACTAACGTCGGTACTTTAATTTTCTGCAAATGAGGAACCTTCCTTTCAATACTGGTTGGATCTATCGTATAACTTTTCGTCTCTGTAATGAAACGGTTGTTTCCAGGCAGATCAGTTCCGATACCAAAAAGGTCATCAGTACATTCCTACACTCTAAACCTGATACTTCTTTCAACTCGCGGTTTCTTAACTACGAAAAATCGACACCACAACCTCTTCTGAGAACTCTCAGGGAACCTGACGTTCCTCTAGGTTGGTCAGGTAGGACTTCCTCTAGTCAGGACCCACAAGTGACTTTCTTGACTACGACTTCGACTTTGAGGTTATGAAACCGGTGGACTACGTTTCTCAACTGAGTAACCTTTTGTCGGACTACGACCCTCCCTAACCCCCGTCCTCCTCTTCCCCTGTTGTCTCCTACTCTACCGACCTACCGTAGTGGTTGAGTTACGTGTACTCAAACTCACTTGAGGTCCTCAACCACTACCTGTCCCTCCGGACCACACGACACTAAGTGCCCCAGCGTCTCAGTCTGTACTGACTCGCTAACTTGACTTGACTTATTCATAATTTTTCATATATTGAGGTAACGATTGTGATCGCTCCCCCGTCAGAAAGACGGGGGGAAAGACTACAGATACAGTCTTCGAAACAAATAGAGAAATATGAATATTTTGAAATAATGTGTTTTCGAGACTCGTTAGTTCGGAGTAGTCACCGGGGTTCAACTTAAGAAGAGGGGGCCTCCGGTTCTTAGGGTCGTAGAAAGTACCAAGTCGTTGTTGGAAAGTTAACATACATATCGTTAATATGATTTATATTACCTATAATTTGATTTGGACTGTTTTCTTAGATTAATTATTGTTACGAGTCAACAGATTAAAAGGGATCTAACTCCTTCCATTAAGATTTCCTATTTGATACTAATCGATCACCTTGTGGTTAAGTAAAAATTTTAGATGTAGAGTTTTCTTTCGCTTCCTTCGATATTTATTACAATTTTTATTTCACACCAGTAAGTTTTCGTTGTAAAAATCATTTCCCTTTCAGAAGATGAGACTTCACAATCACTTCGATTTATCCGTTCAAAGAAGATGTCAATTCCCTCCGTAAACTATGACATATGTGGAGAATCACCTCTTCCGTTATCGTGGGGTGAGGTCACGAGAACGGACCTCTTAGGGTACCCGTCTTCTCGGACCATCCGACGTCAGGTACCCCACCGATTCTCAGCCTGTGCTGACTCGCTGAAGTGAAAGTGAAAAGTGAAAGTACGTAACCTCTTCCTTTACCGTTGGGTGAGGTCACAAGAACGGACCTCTTAGGGTCCCCCCTCGGACCACCCGACGGTAGATACCCCAGCGTGTCTCAGCCTGTGCTGACTTCGATGAATCGTCGTCGTCTGGAGAATCTGAAGTGTGAGACGGAAATAAAAAGATCCAAGTCAAGTCAAGTCAAGTCAGCGAGTCAGGACAGACTGAGAAACACTGGGGTACTTAGCGTCGTGCGGTCCGGAGGGACAGGTAGTGGTAGAGGGCCTCAAGTGAGTCTGAGTGCAGGTAACTCAGGCACTACGGTGGGTCGGTAGAGTAAGAGCCAGCAGGGGAAGAAGAGGACGGGGGTCAGGGAAGGACGTAGTCTCAGAAAAGGTTACTCAGTTGAGAAGCGTACTCCACCGGTTTCATGACCTCGAAGTCGAAATCGTAGTAAGTAAGGTTTCTTTAGGGTCCTGACTAGAGGAAGTCTTACCTGACCAACCTAGAGGAACGTCAGGTTCCCCGAGAGTTCTCAGAAGAGGTTGTGGTGTCAAGTTTTCGTAGTTAAGAAGCCACGAGTCGGAAGAAGTGTCAGGTTGAGAGTGTAGGTATGTACTGGTGTCCTTTTTGGTATCGGAACTGATCTGCCTCCTGGAATCAGCCGTTTTATTACAGAGACGAAATCTTATATGAAAGATCCAATATATGGGGTCTAGTAGTGTCCAGTGTCGTATAGTTCTTTTGTATAGGACCCTTTCAAATTCCGTCTTTTTTTCCTTCGTCCGGGGTAAAAAGGGTATCATCCCTGGTGTCGTAGAGTGTATACACAGTAGAGCCATCAATTTACTCTAAACTAAGTGACATAGTCAGACGGAAAGGTAATCATAGAACTATGAACTATCTTTCATTCAGTGTTATTTTAAATGGAATGAAAGGTTTCTTTCTAAAGTGTTAGATCCGAAACGGTCACTATACCGAGACACGAGTCCCCGAGATGAGTATGGACTCCTGATGCCTACCCCCACACCCCGCCCCCCCCTGCCCATCCCCACAACTCCGAGTCGGGAAACCTCAGGTGTCCAGGAGTCGGGAATTTCGAGAAGAGGAAGTCGAAGACTTTGGTGTGTAGGGACTGGGAAGATAGTGAGAACTGGGAGGAGAAGGTAAAGGTGGTCCCACGGAGGAGAGACGGGTGGTGAAATGGTATTCTCGAGGAGTGTTCCGGAAGGTCGGACGTACACTCTACTACAGTTCACGTTTCACTAATGTCTCGTCTCCACCCGTCTTCTTACCCAACTAGGGTCCACCACAAATGGTGAGCGTACCCATCGTTCTTTGTCCTACAATTGTTCAGGTTTTTTTTTTTTTTTTTGGGTGTTTGACTATTTTTGTCTTGTGTCACCTATTTTTGGGTGGTGTTCAGACTAGTAAATCCTAGGTTCCTGTTCGAGGTAATCGTACTACTAAAGAAATTTGTTCTGCTGTCACACCAGACCTCATAGTAAACCTAAAGACGGGTGGATAGCAAAGGGTTTTGACGGAGGGATGGGTGTTCTGTCCCACAGACGTCGGCATAAATTTGACGGAAAGGGAAGGTGAGACTGGAGTCAGTTAGCCTGGTCCATCCTTGTCGACTGGGTGTGACCTAGTTAGTCGAAGAGAAAGGGTTTTCAAACTTTAAAGTTGAGTCTCCGTCACTCAGATAGAAACCGATTTTGATGTTCTATATTTGAGTCCTCAAAATCTCGGTTGGTATATAGGTGGTACGTCTACCCATGTATCTATTTAGGGTAGACGTCTCTTTCCCCTTCTTATTTTGTCTCAGGGTCTCTCGTCTTACTTACCTACACGTCTCTTTCGTCTCCACTGTTGTCTTTGCAGGTCTTCGGGAAGTCCACTAGTCGAGGCTAGAGAAGACTTTCGAGGGATGTAGGGGTGGGTAACCAAGTACGAGTACAACACGAGTCAGGGAGTCAACACTAGGGTACCTGACATGGGTAGTCCGTGGAGACAGGTACCCTAAAAAAGTCCGTCCTTATGACCTCACCTAACGCAAAGGTGAAGGTACCCTAGAGGGGTCGGGTCCCTAGTTTGGGTGTAGAGGACGTAAAGACGTGACGTTCTTCTGAGAAATGACGGCTCGGTAGTACTCAGGACCCGAAGGGACCATCAAGTCAACCGTTTGTCAGTCGGATGTTACGCCCTTTTGTCCCAAGCGAGGGACCCACCCTATCTAGGAGACCTCTTCCTTTACCGTTGGGTGAGGTCATAAGAACGGACCTCTTAAGGTACCTGTCTCCTCGGACCACCCGATGTCAGGTACCCCAGTGTTTCTCAGTCTGTGCTGACTCACTGATTGTGGGTAGGTAGAATTCAGGATACATTATTTCGAGGACACACACAATCAGTACTGAGCTCCCACTGACCGGGAACAAAGATCCGACCACTAATCTTAGTCGGGAGGTAAGTTCTAACAAGTTAAATGTTCTTGCTGTTTTCCTCCGTTCTTATTTCGAGTTTCATTTTGACTTGGGTCGATGACAAAAGGAAGGGTATAATCTTATAAAGAGATTTTCACCTAAGAGGTCCCTTCTCTTGTAGTGTTTCCTTTGTCTACCGATCAAATTCCGTTCGTCCTCTATGAGGTATAACGGAAATCGTCCTTCCCGAACTAGTCAACACCAATAAGGAGTGCATATAAGGTTGGAGGGACATATACGTCACGTTATCTATTCGTCTATTAACATGAAGACGTGATAGTTTGGTCGTCGACTTACACCTTTCCCTGAGTCTTTACCTTTGAAACAGTCAATCAATCACTTAATAGTGTACTTTGTTTAACACGTGAAAAACAAGTCAGGTAATCGACGTTCCTACTTTCCTTAACGAGAGGGTTGTGTATTATAAGGTTAAAGTATAAAAGTGAATCGTGAAGAGAAAGGACGAGACGTCTATTTTACATAAATATAAGACGTGCTTTAACAAGGGAGACTGGTCCTGCAATAAAAGTAGTCTCTGTTGACATTTGAGTTAACGAGAGACTTTCCCTCGGAACCCTCACGTCATGGAGACTGTGCTCTCGTCCAACCGACCCGGACGGAAAATCATCGACCTACCACTGACCTTACATGTGGGTGGTCGGTGAGACGGAGGATAAAGACACGAAGACTCTATCTGTCACCGTCTTACCGAGTCTCAGTTGAACGGTGTTAAGTTACTTGATACTTATTATCAAGCTAAACGAGTCAAAGCAAGAAGGTCCTTTGAGGTTGGAAATATAACAAAGTAATTAAACTTGTCCCAAAATATAAAAATAAGGGTAAAGTATCTATATTTAAAACTACAGGTCTCTCTTTACGTTTGGTAGAGACTCCAGTGACTTAGTCAATCACAGGTAACGAAAACTTAAAGATCCATTACTAAATTCTGATAGTACATTTACTGGCGTTCGGATGTCTAAGTGCAGAGTCACTCTACGTTAGTCAAGATGATTTCGGACCAGTTTATGTTCATACTTTTCAGTAACTTTATTTTTGTTACTGGGTATTGTTACCCCGGTAATTCCATGTTTGTAAAAATAGTAAATCTTCACACCCCTTTCGACCCCTACCAATTCCCGTAAATTTAAATTTTTGTCCTTCTCTTCCTTTAATTGTAAACGATTCATTAAAAATACCAATCTGTACATATTATAAATTAAAAGTATTGTTAATATATTTACTTCATAAAAATAAGGGTAAAATGTCCTTTGATTTGAGAGTTCGAGTCTTTTACAGAGGTCATTTAGACATTTGTAGTGGACCGAACATTCATCTTTTTACTCGTAAACATGGAGACACTTCTTGACTGAGTAAACTTTTCTGAGACTGCGACCCTTTCTAACTTCCACCCTCCTTTTCCCCTACTGTCTCCTACTCTATCAATCTACCGTAGTCACTGAGTTACCTGTACTTAAACTCATTTGTGACCCTCGACCACTACCTGTCCCTCCGGAACACACGACGCCAGGTACCCCAACGTTTCTCAGCCTGTGCTGTCTCGGTGACTTGACTTGACTGGAGGTAAATGGACTAAAGTTTCGGGTACAAGAAACGATCTCAGGCTCTCTCTTAAAAACAAAGTCTCACGGATTAAGATTACTTTTAGTCTAGGAGGATTATGATCAGAGTCATTTTTTGACTTGTCTTTTGTAAAATATATCAATAGAATTCAAATTAAACGAAACTATAAGGAAAGAGTTCCTACTTTAGTCACCGGATCTCGAACTCAGAGGCAGAGGATCTTGGGTCAATTTGGGAAGATAACTCGTCAATACGACCGGTGTAGAGTGGTCTTCTTCGGTATGGTAATGGTCGTAATCCCCTTCCATTTCCCCAGTCCATAGGACTTGAAGATACCGTTTCTGATTCGGTTTTTCTTTATGTATCGTGAAGAAGTTCTTCAACTTTAACGATTTTGGTTCTCCTTTTTACACTCCCTTTTTTTCCGTTTATATTTTAGAGGACAGAGAGGAGAACACGAAAATAGGACCCATAGTCGTGAAAAAACCACGACCACTGTGATTTTCTTTTACTGTCACCCCTTCCCTCTTGGTACATAATCGAGGGTCTGGACCTCTTAGGTTTCAATGTATCTCGTAGTCGTGCCGTGTAGGTACTCAAATGTTACTCTGTGACAGGGTGGAGAATGAGAACCGGGACGTAGGGGAGATGTCTACGGGGGACTGTCGAGGTCTGAATGTGCGATGGTAAAAGGTTGGTGTCTTCTTTCGTGGGGAGAGAGGAGTCACCAAGGTCTTTTCAGGTCCACGACTGGAAGAAGTCGGGTCGAGTCTTGTGCCGGGTCGGAACGTGTTCAGTAAATCCCGTCCCTCTATGTTGTAGAGTAGTTTCAGAACCAGTCTTCAGGTCGGGAACCTTGACCCTCCCTCTCAGTCGGAGTGGGGTCCATATCTAACTTTCATCCTCGTATAAGTGTTTTCTTTTAACCCCCACATCAATAACCGGGTCTTTTTCCACATGTACGACCCGTTTGTCGTGACATACGTCTCTCTGTTGGTAGGAGGTTCTGTATAAAGGTTACACCCTTTTTGTGGAGGTGGGTCCGATCCATCCTCGGTACCACTAAAAAGGAGAGACAAGGGTCCGTCTTCGAGTTCTCCGTGTGAGCGAGACCGTTAATCGACAGTCGACTAGTGGTTAAGTTTATACGACCCCACTCGGTGCGACTACTAGACATGAACGTCGTTAGTGAACCGACCCACTTAGTTTAATACGAAAGGTTACGGTGAAGTTTAGTCCTAACGATATAGACTTGAGTAAAAATCGTCATTCCTAATTGGACGTTCAATAAAGGAAACTATGACTGATATGCACCCGTTCCCTCCTTAAATCCGAAAAAAATTCAAGACGAGTTGTCCGTTCTGGTTTTTCAGAATCTCTAAACATTCCACCGATTAATCTTAGATAAGGTTGAATTACCTATACAAAAGTGTGACTTTACCTATCCCCTGTACAAGACGGGATCGTTCCATCTCTAAAAAGAAGGTTCATTCATAGACTTAATCCTTGGAGTAAGAGAGTATTACGGTCCCAGTCACTAGTTAGTCTACATTACTAGTCTTTCTGCAAACAGAGTTAGTTAGGGTTATTTGTTTATTGACGATAACACCGTTTGGAGTGAACGAGAAGTGAAGTTTAAGTGAACGGTTATTAACCGGAGTAATTGCAGACACTTCAATCAACAAGTGATTTTAACCCGTTCGACATGTAATCTACACAAGTCACCAAACGGTCGGAAACCCTTATTATCTGCATGACTTAGTCGTAGGTCGTTCAAGGTACTTTTACTTGTTTGATTTTTTCAATCCTCTGACATTCTCTTGACCTTCCTCACTTCCTCTGCAATCCTTTCAGGATGTGGGAAGGATATTAATTATAATTGCGAAGAGACCACCGAGTCTGCTATTTCGTAGAGGGCGTTATGCCCTCTGGGTCGAAACTAGGGACCCACCCCTTCTAGGGGACCTCTTCCTTTACCGTTGGGTAAGGTCATAAGAAATAGAAAAAAAAAATTATATTAACCTCCAATTAAAATTTAAATTAACCTCCAATTAATGACATGTTATAACATAACCAAAACGGTATGTAGTTGTACTTAGACGGTGTCCATATGTGTACAAGGGGTAGGACTTGAAGGGAGGGAGGAGGGAGGGGTATGGTAGGGAGACCCAGCAGAGTCGCGTGGTCGGGGTTCGTAGGACATAGGCCGTAACTTAGACCTGACCGATAAGCAAAGTATATACTATAATATGTACAAAGTTACGGTAAGAGGGTTTAGTAGGGTGGGAGAGGGAGAGGGTGTCTCAGGTTTTCTGACAGGATCTGTAGACACAGAGAAAACGAAAGAGCGTATATCCCAATAGCAATGGTAGAAAGATTTAAGGTATATATATGTAATCATATGACATAACCACAAAAAGAAAGACCGAATGAAGTGAGACATATTATCCGAGGTCAAAGTAGGTGGAGTAATCTTGACTAAGTTTACTTAAGAAAAATTACCGACTCATTGTGAGGTAACACATATACATGGTGTCGAAAGAATAGGTAAGTAGACGACTACCTGTAGATCCAACGAAGGTACAGGACCGATAATATTTGTCACGACGTTACTTGTAACCCCATGTACACAGAGAAAGTTAAGACCAAAGGAACCACAGATACGGGTCGTCATCCTAACGACACAGTATACCGTCAGGATAAAGGTCAAAAAATTCCTTAGAGGTGTGACAAGAGGTATCACCGACATGATCAAACGTAAGGGTGGTTGTCACATTCTCCCAAGGGAAAAGAGGTGTGGGAGAGGTCGTAAATAACGAACATCTGAAAATCTAGCGTCGGTAAGACTGACCGCACTTTACCATGGAGTAACACCAAAACTAAACGTAAAGAGACTATTACTCACTACAACTCGTAGAAAAGTACACAAACAATCGGTAGACATACAGAAGAAACCTCTTTACAGATAAATCAAGAAACCGGGTAAAAGACTAACCCAGTAAATAAAAAGACCTTAACTCGACGTATTCAACGAACGTATAAAAACTCTAATCAACAAACAGTCAACGAAGTAAACGATAATAAAAGAGGGTAAGACTTCTGACAGAAAAGTGGAACCAATATCAAAGGAAACAACACGTCTTCGAAAATTCAAATTAATTCAGGGTAAATAAATAAAAACGAAAATAAAGGTTATAAGACCCTCCACCCAGTATCTCCTAGGACGACACTACATACAGTCTCTCACAAAACGGATACAAGAGGAGATCCTCAAAATATCAAAGACCAGAACGTAAATCTAGAAATTAGGTAAAACTCAAATAAAAACACATACCACAATCTTTCACAAGATCAAAGTAAGAAAATGTTCACCAACTGGTCAAAATCGTAGTGGTGAACAATTTCTCTAACAGAAATGAGGTAACATATAAGAACGGAGGAAACAGTTTCTATTCCACAGGTATCCACGTACCTAAATAGAGACCCGAAAGATAAAACAAGGTAACTAGATATACAGACAGAAACACGGTCATGGTATGACAGAACTACTGACACCGAAACATCATCTCGGACTTCAGTCCGTTCAACTAAGGAGGTCAAGGTAAGAAGAAAGAGTTCTAACGAAACCGATAAGCTCCAAAAAACATAAAGGTATGTTTAGAACTTTAATAAACAAGATCAAGACACTTTTTATGGCAACCATCGAACTATCCCTAACGTAACTTAGATATCTAACGAAACCCATCATATGAGTAAAGTGATATAACTAAGAAGGTTAGGTACTTGTACCATATAAAGAGGTAGATAATCACAGGAGAAACTAAAGAAAGTGGTCACAAAATATCAAAAGAAATCAAATAAATCCATCTATATAGGGATTCATAAAATAATAAAAGCAACGTTACCACTTACCTTAACAAAGGAATTAAAGAGATAAAAGAGTAATAATTACATATCCTTACGTTCCCTAAAGACACACAACTAAAATATAGGACGTTGAAATGATATAAGTAACTAATCAAGATCATTAAAAGACCACCGCATAAATCGTAAAAGATACATCTCTTAGTACAGTAGACGTTTGTCACTCTCAAAATGAAGAAGAAGAGGTTAAACCTAAGGAAAATAAAGAAAAAGACGAGACTAACGACACCGGTTTTGAAGGTCTTGATACAACTTATCATCACCACTTTCACCCGTGGGAATAGAACAAGGACTGAAATCCCCTTTACGAAAGTTAAAAAGTGGTAACTCCTATTACAAACGACACCCAAACAGTATATATCGAAAATAATACACTCCATAGAAGGAAGATAAGGACGAAAGACCTCTCAAAAATAGTATTTACCTACAACTTAAAACAGTTGCCGAAAGAGACGTAGATAACTCTATTAGTATGCCGAAAATAAAAAGTTAAACAATTACACCACATAATATAACTAACTAAACGTCTATAACTTCTTAGGAACGTAGGGACCCTATTTCGGGTGAACCAGTACCACATACTAGAAAAATTACACAACAACCTAAGACTAACGATCTTAAACAATCCCTAAAAACGTAGATACAAGTAGTCACTATAACCGGACATCAAAAGAAAAAAACACCGTAGAAACAGTGCAAAACCATAATCTCAATACCACCAGAGTATCTTACTCAAACCTTCAAATGGAAGGAGACGTTAAAAGACCTTCTCAAACTCATCCTATCCACAATCGAGAAGAGCTTTAAAAACCATCTTAAGTCGACACTTCGGTAGACCTGGACCCGAAAACAAACGACCTTCTGAAGACTAATGTCAAAGTTAAAGGTACGAACACTACCCAGACAATTCTAAAAGATAACGAAGGACCAAGTCAAAACCTTTCAACATGAAAAGATTCTTAAACAGGTAAAGAAGGTGGAACAGGTAAAATAACCGTATATTAACGACTATCATCAGAGAATACTAGGAAACATAAAGACACAACAGACAACACTAGAGAGGTAAAAGTAAAGATTAAAATAACTAAACTAAAAAGAGGGAAACAAAGAACTACTCAGACCGATTACCAAACATTTAAAATAAATAGGAAAGTTTCTTGGTCGAAAACCGAAACAATTAAAAACGATACCAGAGAAGACAAAGAAAACGTAAATAAAGAGGGATTAAAAATTCTAAAGAAAGGAAGATGATTGGGACCCCAAGAAGCACAGAAGGAAAAGATCAACGAAATCCACATGTCAATCCAATAAATAAACTGAAAAAAGAACAAAGAACTCCATACGGACATAACGATACTTGAAAGGGGAATCGTGACGAAAATGTCACAGGGTGTCCACCCCAACAACACAAAAGTAAAAGTACGTAAAGATACGTATAAAACTAAAGAAAAAACTAAAGAAGACACTAATCAACCAATAAGTCGTCGCACAACAAGTCGGAGGTACACAACCTTAAAAATTATCAAAAAGAGGACATTGACTCTAGATTAGAAAGACGTTACACCAGTCTTTTCTACGAACCTTACTAAAGTTAAAAAAACTTAAATGGTTCCGATCTAAATACCGGGTCCTATACTAGATAGAACCTCTTCCAAGACTCACGTGAACTCTTTTTCTACTTTAAGTAACGAAACCCCACTTTACAGGATATCTATAGTTAATCCAGATTGACCAGATAACATAGTAAATTTCAAACACAAAGGAACAATTAAAAGACAAATAAACTAGATAGGTATCCACACTCACCCCATAATTTCAGAGGGTTATAATAACACAATAACAATTAAAGGGGAAAGTACGAACAATCGTAAACAGAATGTATAACGCCACGAGGATACAACCCACGTATATATAAATATTAACAATATAGAACAAGAGCCTAACTAGCAAACTAGTAATCCATCACAGGATGAAACAGAGAAAAGTGTCGGAAACAAAATTTCAGATAAAATAGACTATACTCATAACGAGGAGGACGAAAGAAAACCAGAGATAAATACACCTTATAGAAAAAGGTCGGGAAGTGAAAGTCAGACATACACAGGGGACAAAACTCCACCCAGAGAACATCTGTTGTATATGTCCCTAGAACAAAAACATAGGTAAGTCGGTCAAAAACAGGAAAGCACCCCCGTAAGTTGGGTAAATGCAAATTCCGTTAATAAGTTTTAAGAGGTTCGGTCTGAAGTCGTTATGCACTTGGCACTTGAGTGACTACAAGTTCGACCAAAATCTTTTCCGTCTCCTTGGTCTTGTAGTTTAACGGTTGTAGACGACCTAGTACCTTTTTCGTTCTCTCAAGGTCTTTTTGTAGATAAAGACGAACTAACTGATACGGTTTCGGAAACTGACACACCTAGTGTTATTTGACACCCTTTAAAAATTTCTCTACCCTTATGGTCTGGTGAACTGGACGGAGAACTCTTTAGACATACGTCCAGTCCTTCGTTATCAATCTTGACCTGTACCTTGTTGTCTGACCAAGGTTTATCCTTTTCCTCATGGAGTTCCGACATATAACAGTGGGACGAATAAATTGAAGATACGTCTCATGTAGTACTCTTTGCGACCTGACCTTCTTTGTGTTCGACCTTAGTACTAACGGTCCTCTTTATAGTTATTGGAGTCTATACGTCCACTGTGGTGGGAATACCGTCTTTCACTTCTCCTCGATTTTTCGGAGAACTACTTTCACTTTCTCCTCTCACTTTTTCAACCGAATTTCGAGTTGTAAGTCTTTTACTTCTAGTACCGTAGACCNTACCCTTTATCTACCCCTTTGTCACCTTTGTCACAGTCTGAAATAAAACCCCCCGAGGTTTTAGTGACGTCTACCACTGACGTCGGTACTTTAATTTTCTGCGAATGAGGAACCTACCTTTCAATACTGGTTGGATCTATCATATAAGTTTTCGTCTCTGTAATGAAACGGCTGATTCCAGGCAGATCAGTTCCGATACCAAAAAGGACACCAGTACATACCTACACTCTCAACCTGACACTTCTTCCCGTTCACGGCTTCTTAACTACGCAAACTTGACACCACAACCTCTTCTGAGAACTCCCAGCGAACCTGACGTTCCTCTAGGTTGGTCAGGTATGACTTCCTCTAGTTGGGACCCTAAAGAAACCTTCCTTACTACGATTTCGACTTCGAGGTCATGAAACCGGTGGAGTACACTTCTCAATTGAGTAACCTTTTCTGAGACTACGACCCTCCCTAACCCCCGTCCTCCTCTTCCCCTACTGACTCCTACTCTACCGACCCACCGTAGTGTCTAAGCTACCTGTACTCAGACTCACTTGAGGTCCTCTACCACTACCTGTCCCTCCGGACCGCACGACGCTAAGTACCCCAACGTTTCTCAGCCTGTGCTGACTCGTTGACTTGACTTGACTTGACTACTAGGGTAACGGTAAATGAAATAACAAAACCCAAGCTCAAATATGTGAGAAAAACAAAAAGGACAAATCTCTTATAGGAAATCGTAAACAACCTCTCGACCAAACCACCACAACTTAAGGGAGTCGAAAACGAACAGACATTTCGAAAACTAAAGAGGAAGTATAAACTTACTCTAGGAACGACCCATGTCATTAGACCCGACATCCAATAAAAGAAAGTAGTGAAATTCATACAGAACGGTAAGGGAGGACCGGACTTCTCAAAGATAACTTTCTAGTTGACAATAGGAATACCCTTAGGGGAACACACAATAAACAACAAAAAGGGAGGACGAAAATTATAAACAAGAAACACAAACTAGAAACAATTAAACTAATTATACACAGAACCCCACAAAACGGAACCCAAATAGGACAAACCCTGAGAGACCCAAAGAGCCTGAACCCACTAATATAGCAAGGGGTAAAATCCCTTAAAAAGTTGATAATAGAGGAGTTCGTAAAAGAGTACCAGAAAGAATAGAAGAAGAAGACCCTGAGGAACTAAGCTTACAGCCCCACAAATTGTGACAGGACCTCCAGAGATTCTAACAGGAGTAAAGAAAATTAAGTAAAAGGAAAAAAGGAGAGACTAAGTAAATAAAGATGGTAAGATAGAAGATTAAGTGATTAGGATGGAAGACGGAGACAATAAGATGATAAACAACGGAGGTCTCACAAAGACTAGAGTAAATAACGTAATAAGTAATATCTTACTGGGAAAAAATAAAGAAGAACCAGGAACAATTTGGAAAGAACGTAGAAGAGTCAGGAACAGAGGTCCGATAAACAGACACTAAGGTAAAACTAAAGTTCTAAAACCTAGTAAAAGTGATAGTAATAAACCTTAAGAAATAGTCCATCTAAGGGATAAAGAAGGAGAAAACAAACCAAACCAACCGTAAATAGGACAAGGAAATGGACGACCCATAAGGAGACAGAGAAGTAGAACCAATATAACGACACAAACTCCACAGGAAAGACATAAGACCGTCAAACACCTCAAGAGAAATAACACCTCAAAGGAGCGACACCCACCCCAACACATGGTGGGGACGTCCACCGAACAGTTCCGAAGAACCAATCCCTTCGAACACAGCCACAAGACCACCCACCTCGACCTAAAGAAGAGAGACCTCACGTTACTTCACAGGTCATTACTCAATACTCAACAGTTACCAAAACCTCATTGAAACCCGTCGTACATATAACCTCGAGTCCCGACACAAGGACACAACGACCTCTTAAACACATCATACAGAACGAGACCTTGAACAACCGGGAACCCACCACGAACCAAAGTCACATCCATACCTCCGTAAACTACTCGAGGACAGTTAATTACAAGGGACCTCAGTCATCAAGAGACCACAAGAGTCCCAAACATGAATTCGGAGGACGAAGACCAAAAGTCAGAATAAAAATGTCATCAGAGTTCTGAAGAGGAAGATAACTATTTTGTAACTATTTTTGTAACTATTTTGTGGATCGTGGTAACTATTTTGTAGATCCAATTTCTACTTTTCAAAGAGGTACCACTCCCTGTGGGTCTCTCCAAGTGTCTCAATGTGCCTCTTCTCTTCTCCCTCTTCCCTCAATCTCCACTAGGCTTACTCTACTCCACCTTAGTTATCTCCTCTCTCGTTCGATCGGTCATTAGTGAAGGAATACACGTCAGGTGTTGACCTGGTGAGTCTCTACAAGTCCTTCAATATGTCTCTTCTCTTCTCCCTCCTTCCTCTGTCTCCACCGGTCCTCCTATTTTCCCCCCTTAGTTTTCCTCGCTCTGTCTAGGTCGGTCATTAGGTAAGGGATTCACAAGTGGTGTCAGACCTTATGTGTCTTTAAGTGTCTCAACCCATCTCTTCTCTCCCCTATCCCTCCTCTGTGTCCACTGGACCACCTCTTTTTCCTCTCAGGTTTCCCCCTCTCTCGTCAGTTCGGTCATTAGAACGAGGGTTCATTTTTACACATGACTTCTAACCCAAGAATTTCCATGTTTTAACTATTGTTTATGGTTTTTCGTTTCTAATTTTTAGATCTCATCTCAAACCTTAAAGTTTTTATGTTACAATTTCTTTTCTTCTTTTTTTATTTCTCTTTTTTTCAGTGTTTTTAATATTTTATATATATATATACTTCAAACGAAAATATTTTTATCCCAGAAGAAAAACGTTTCATTATCATCCAATATTTTCACTTTTAATTTCCTCATTATCTCCTGAATTTAAAAAAATTAATTTTTTTTTCTTACTAGGATTTTTATCATTTTTATATAGATCTTGAAAGAGACCATAACAACACCCATAACACCCCAGTCAAGTAAAAGCCTATCAAGGAACCAGACCAAATATAAAGAGTTCTAGATATCCGGGGAAGGATACATCAGTCATGATTACTGTCCCAAAATTAGATAACGTGGACAGTGAAGGTTCCGCCAAGGGAGACAAAATCGAAGAAGACAAACGACCAGAGAAGTCACAGACTAAAGTCGGGACTGTGTTTCACCCGTCACCACCTGTGAAAAAAATCCGAGGGAACAAGTCAGCGCGACACCTCACCCTCCCTGTGACGTTTGTTTATTGTGACCACACACGAACGTTACGGAGTCGGTGTGACCGGACGGGGGCGAGTGCCGCACGCATGGGAGGGACGGGTGTGACGAGTCCGAGATCCAACGAGGCGACCCTTGGTAGACTCCAGTCGGGACCCGAAGTACGTGGAGGGTCCACATTCGGTGAGTCCAAGTCCGTGAGCCCATCAGGAGTCTCCACGTCTGAGCCAACCCGGACACAAAACACGGGAAGGGTCCAGGCTCGTCGAGTCCACTACTCCACAAACCGCTCGCGTCAGTGACGTTGACTAACGGAGGGGACAGGGACGACGAGTCAAAAGACCCACATGTTGGCCGTGTGGAAGAGTCCGACTACAACTGACAGGTCTTGGGTTCTTCAGAATCAATCGTTTCTTCGGACGAACGTCTAACCATCTATTACAGAGAGACCCCGACTCTAACGGGGGAAGGTCGAGACCGACGGACAGTGGTCTCCCCATACCAGACGTCGTCCGATCAAGACAAGTCAGGAAACAAGACACGTACCCGGACCGTCACAGAAACCCGAAAAGCGTACCATCGATAGGGTGTCGGACCAAACGATCGGGTTCAATCAAGCGAGTCTAACGGGAGCCCCGTAAGTCCGGTCTAGGAGTGAGATTCGTTACGTCGGGCCCGGAGGGACGGGTCGGGGGCGAACGATCACCACCCACGTCCGCAGACACGACGAAGAGGTGACCCCCTCAATGGCAACCCGAACATCAGACACCCCAAAATTAACAAATAAATAAAAAGGAGGGACAATACAACGGGAGACACGAAGGTTCCGAGCGGTGTCTGAGTCGTCACTCTCACAAAGGACCACAAACCTTTGCAGAGAGAAAAATTCTGAGGGAAGGGTCCTGCCTCGAGGCAGGGATGAAGAAAACAGAGAAACAGAAAAAAAAAAAGGATGGACAAAAGCTTCTGTTACCCGACGAAAAGACCCACGGACTACATGAGACGGCCGTAAGTCTTCAACAAAACACCTTAAATGAGTCACAAATTTACAAGAAAACTAATTAAACACCCCCTTTTTCACCAGAGGGGTAGGATAAGGAGACGGTAGAATCCTGGAGGGGGGGGGGGGGCTGAGGGGCGGTGAGGTCATAAGAACGGACCTTTTAGGGTACCTGTCTCCTGGGACCATCCGATGTCAGGTACCCCAGCGTTTTTCAGTCTGTGCTGACTCACTGAAGTGAAAGTGAAAGTTGGATATTTTACTCCCAATCGAAACGTAGAAAAAAATTTCTAAACTAGAACTGTCTTTTACTTGAACTAAAGAAAACGGTGATCAAAAGTTTAATGGGACGGGCGTAGATAGTCAAGCAAGACAACAAGTCAATATTTTTGACATAGGTCTGACCTAATACTTTTTCGACAAACGAACGTGGTAGTGGTATCTACGGGAACCCAACTTGTAGTCCGAGTGATGTTAGGAGGGGAAGTCGACGACGTGGTCTGGGTAGGAAGAATCTCTCTCCTTCTGCGGAGTCGTTCACTTTGTGAGTCCCCGTAAAGTCTATGTACAACCCGTCTACCTGTCGTCGCTCTTCTCAATTTCGTCTGAATTAATTGAGGGAACTTGGATATACTAGATGAGGATATCTTTGCTGGTCCCCTGGCACTTATACTGATAAAGTCAAACGGGTCCCCGCTCCAACGACAAAACAGAACTTAATAGGGTATATGGTCGTGGAGTTATTAGGGGTAAGGAATGAAGTAAAGACGAATACGTCACTGATACTTAGAGATCTCTTTTTTTTTTTTTTACACAAACGAGAGGTCAGACGAAAGAATGGGAATTTTCGATAGGTCCCTTTTGATTTATACTCCACTATAAAACAATTTCCTTCGCAATTAATAAACGTATTCTGTGTCCTATAGTAACCTGTAGACGAAAAGGTCAGTCTACTATTAGGTGGGTCCATGATCAATAAGGTCAAAGGGGACCGCAAAGTCAACTGTCAAGACTCAGTGAATCATTAAATAAATTAATATTGATAAAAATTACTACAGGTGGTACTGGGTCATTCTATAACTAAAAAATCTCAGAGTCATAACGTTGCCAGAGGATTAACCAAAAGGTCGTGAGAGGTTAGGGGGCTGTTAAGTAAAGGTGTGTCGTCGGACTCAGTGGAAATTTTTACATTGAGTCTAGAACAAATGTTGGGAGGTCACTGAGGTGACGTAACTCTCAGGTGGGCTGGACGAGACCTTGGGACATAATAGAGTAGGAACGAAGGGTCCGACAGTAAAATAGGAAGGAGAGGTCGGGTGACCGTTAGACAGAAGGCACTTGTGTAGGTAAAGACGGATACTAGAACGACAAGGGAGAAAGTCTCCTGTGAGAAAGGTACCGAGAGAAGTACGGACCGAAGACGAATAGGGTACCAAGAATCAGTTTACGGTAGACGAGTCTTTACGAAAGGGACCGGCCGAATAAGGGAGGGGTAAGGTAACGAGACATAGTGTAGTGAGGTTGATAAAAGAAGTATTTTAGACAGTACTAGAGTTAGACCAAAAAACGACTATAGAGAGATAATCTTATATTCAAACTTCACCCGTATTTGGAGAGACGGATTAAGTAGTGATATATGAGTCACAACTCTTGTCACGGACTACGTCGGGGACTATACCAGATTCGGTATAGACTTGTAAAACTCTGGTACTCACTGTAATATATCTGAGTGGTAAAGTACAAAGTCTTGACCAAATAAAACTTGTGCACGTTTAGATTATACTCTTCTCGTTATATAATGATAATTAAGGGAACGGAGAAGGGTCTTTTACCGTTAGACGTATTCTTATTAAAAGGGTTTATTCTCTTACAGAAACCTTTAACTTCTTCTTCGCCCCCCCCTCTTTTTTTGTGAGTCTGTGTGATCTTTTGAGACCTGACGAAAGAAAAAGTAATATTCATTCTGTTCCAAGTGCTCTCATTCGTAGTCCCGAACTAAGAAATCTTCAACTTTTAATCTAGTTTACTTAATCTCCTGTTGATGTAGAACACAATTACAAAAGGAAGAGTTTACTTCTTTTACTCTACTACACTCGGTACTGACGTAAACTTTTACTTTGAAACATAAAGATAAACGAAAGTGCAATTTCGTGTGACCAAAAGTAAAAGTTTGAAAAGTACAACCTTTTACAACGTTATGTAATGTAAGTAATCCGCGTCCGGGTAAATGGTACACGTTCTTTCTGTCCGTACTTATATAGTAAGGGTATTTCGTAGTAGAGATTTAATGTGTCATTTATTTACTCTGATTCGGTCTGTGAGCAAAGTGTTAAGAATTGTGATTACATTTTTTTTTAAAAAAATTGGTCGGACCCAGTGTCAATGGGTGAGAATTTTGGTCGTTAAATACCTCTCCCTCTACCCTACCTCCAAGTTCTCTCTCCCCTGTATACATATGGATACCGACTAACTACGACTATAAACCGTCTTCGATTGTGTTAAAACATTTCGTTAATAGGAAGTTGATTTTTTATAAAAAAATTTTTTTGGACGTTAAATGCTTGTTAGATAATCCCGTTTATTTGACTAGTAGGTCCTTATGTGACCAACTGACTGGGGTTGAGTATTGTCTATTCTTGCGAAATTCCTTTTTGACTTGATTAGTCTAAGACCGACCAAAAACGTTTCCTACTATGTATTCTTTGGACCAGAATGATCCTTGGAACCCGACTAAAGACTAATCGACTAATGTCTTCTGTCGTCGTTTCGGTGTTATTTCATCGCTAAGTGTCGCTCTACTGTCACTCGTTCATAGAAATTTAAATATTAACGGGAACCTAGATATATTAAATCGAAATTCAGTCCTCCGTATTAACTCTGTTTACCAACGTGACTCGTCCATAGTCTATACTGTTCTTAGACCGACACTAATAAAACAACATGATAAAGGTAAACCCCTGAAAAAGACGGTTGTGAAGAGGAGACTACCGATAATTTGAAATGTCCTGAAAAGGGTAATAATCAACATCACCGTAAACGTACAATTTACGAGTGTTGTTTACTTTTGGTGCTAAGGTAACAAAGTGTACGGCTCTTGGTACCAATGACGATAAGGTTTACCTCTTGTTTAGATTTTTCTTAGTTCATTAAGGAGGAGGAAACATACTATGGGGATATTCGGACACCCTTTCGGAACGTTGAGAAGATAAAAACTTTGTTGTATCCAAAAACGGTACATTCTTTTGATTCCTACGGTGATATCGGCCAGTCTTCTGTCTAGTTGACAATAAAAACAACTCCCTCAAAGAGATATTAATTCATGTTAAGAAGGAAGTCATGTAAATTGATTCTTTGAGGGGAAAGTGACTCCGATCTTCCCTTTTCGAACTACCGATGAAAACCCAAAAACTAGAAAATGACTTAATGTCACTGACATTATATTCACATCCATATATCATAAGTGTTAAAAATTTCTAATACGAGGGAAATATCCATTACATTTTATAACGGATATAAGGGGAACAACGTGTCATATAGGAACGTCGAATAAAATATGAATGACGAGACATGGAGAATTAGGAGATGGGGATAGAACGGGGAGGGTAGAACGGGAGAGGGGACCATTGGTGATAAAACAAGAGATACATTCAGACGAGGAAACAACAGTATAAATGATCAACTAACGTAAAAGAATAAAGTGTATATTCACTATAGTGTGTCGTAAACAAAAAGAGACCGACCGACTAAAGTGAATTGTATTACGGGAGGTTCAGTAGGGATAACGGTGTTTTCCATTTTATAATAGATTTCGTTGTGGTTTAATACCCTTGTTATCCTTTTCGTCTCTAATTCTCACGGAATCGGTTAAAAGAGGAAACTCTTTTAAGTCGTTGGTCAAGGCCTTTAAAGAATGACAAGGATCAGAGAGAATTGACAAATACCCTTTAAAGACCTAAGTAACTAGACCCAATAGTAAGATCTAATCATAAATATTCATTAATAAGTCCCAGTAGATCTAGATTGTTTTGTTCTACATTCTTTGATCCAGAAATACCTAAATCTTTTACTAACCTTAAATGTTGATGAACTAGTAAAGTCTAAAATAAACCCAAGTCGAACGAGTAGTAAAGAGATGGTGACTATTAAAAAGTTCCGTGATGAGAAAGTCGAGTCTATCGTAAATTTGACGTACTAAGAGTGTAAGATTGGTAGTTTAGGGAAGAGTTTTTGAAGTAACAAAACTCTTAGGAAGTTTTTACTTTCTCGGAGTTAGTAGTTCTATTGGTTCTCAGTTTGCAGACTAAAGAGTAACATTAAAATGGAGTGAGACTACATATAAAATTAAAAGAGTGTAAGAAGAACTTATATAAATAAGGGTTTTAAAGACTGAACATTGTCCGGTACGTTGTCATACTTAATCAGATTTTAAAATACGTTAAAGGATAAATTTCTTGTATGAACGACGATTCAGCGAAGTCAGCACAGGCTGAGACACGTTGGGGTATCTGCCGTCGGGTGGTCCGAGGGGGCAGGGACCCTAAGAGGTCCGTTCTTGTGACCTCACCCAACGGTAAAGGAAGAGGTTACGTATTTTCACTTCTCACTTTCCCTCCAGCGAGTCAGTACAGGCTGAGAAACGCTGGGGTACCTGGCGTCGGATGGTCCTAGGAGACAGGTGCCCTAAAAGGTCCGTGCTCATGACCTCACCCCACGGTAGTGGAATCTTCATTTATAAAATCTTAACGATTGAATTTTCAATAAGACATCGGAATAAGAAGAGATGAGAAAGAGTAGGAGAGAGAGGAGTTGGGTCATAAGACGCGAGGATTTCGTCTAATCTCCTTGTTACCGACGTAAACAATTCCCTTAGTCTTCGATTTTAAGTAAGTGAGTAAGTCGTTAATAAACAAGTGAATTAGTGGAGAATATCGTTCTCTACTGACTTTAAATGTCACGTAGTAATAAAAAAAAGTAATAACCTCATATCGACGAAATGTTACAACATAGTCAAAGACGACATGTCCTTTCACTTAGTCAACATCCATATGTATATAGGGGAGAAGGAATCTAAAGGAAGGACACCATATAGTGATAGTGAATGGATTTAAACGGGTTTGAAACCCGTTCACCGGTCTGAGGGTCTCTGGATCGTACTAAACCCCAACACTCTCCTTTGTAGACATGACACCAGTTGGGAACTATTGTTCGGTTCAGGATAAATGACTATTTGTAATCAAGACTATTCGTAATGAAAGGGAAGATACTGATGTGTAGTATCCATGTATGTATGTGGTTCGACTTACAGAATCGTTAGGTTTTCACTCTACACTACCCGACAATTGTAACTACGAGCTGATTGACACGATGAGGCTCGTTTAGTGAATTGAGAGACACTGAGTTAAAGATGTGGTGACTTTAGTTTCGAGATACTTATAATAATAAGATGTTCTCTTTACCCAATTTGTGGACTCGTCTTATTAGTGAAATAAAGTCGTATTTTAAGTGTGAAGGTTCTAAATAAGAGATGACAAATCAGAAAGGATTACAGGTAAGACCTTCATAAAAGAAGGTTTTATAAAACCCTTCGTACGGTGTTGAGTCAAAGATATTCCAGTTACGTTAGATATATAAGATACACACTTTTCAAGTGAAAAGAATGTAACATATTTATCAGTAGGACTTTTGGTAAGGTTGATCACACAAGTGATAGGTAAAAACTTTCTCTTATGACTTAGAAAATCATTACACTATCCTTCAAAGTATGTTAAGACTCAAATAGAGTTTATCACGACACTTTTGTGAGTGTGACCTCTTTTATCTTTGTCAAATGACGATAAAAGTAAAATAGATTACTTGTGTTCCTTTCCGAGACTAGAGTCTTTCTTTTTCAGTGTTCGATCTCAGTCTTCTCCCGATAAACAATGATTAAAAGTTATCGATGTCAAATCGATTCCTGTGATTCGACCTTACAGTTTAAATAAATTCTGTAAATTTGGACGAGGTATGCTCACCGATAGACGGTAACCCAAGAAATACCACAAAGCGTGTAATAGTGTCATTCAATGTTCATCCATCCTTATGTGTCTTAAAGCACGAATGATCGGTTCGGTACTGTGTCTTTCGATAACCACAATATACTGTAACTTAACAACAATTAAGGGGTTTTCTAGTACGACCGTCACTGTGCCCAGGGTCCGTAGTTTAGGGGTCTATGACCAAGTAAAACAAGTTCCGTAGTGTGTGCCACAAGTTTAGCGACGCCTCCAGGACGTGCTGTAAAAGTTATGAGGACCACAGGAAGTCTTAAAGTTATGAGACTCACATCCCTAACTTCATCTGACTCTTCCCTGCCCATTAACTGAAACGTTTCAGGGACGTTTTATTTGTCTTGTCTCCTCTTATACTCTAGTTGGGATTGTCCAAGTCCTCTGTCTATATTCCTTCCTTGTCTTGGTCGTTTTATTTTTCCGTACAAGAGATCTACCTTCGTTTTCTTTAAATGGAGTAGAAAAGAAACCGAAGAAGTTTTGAAAGACTATGTTTCATCCGAAGGACCTTCCACCACTATTCCGTAAGGACGTTCGTCCAACAAAACCCCAGTTTCCGAAAGTGTGTGCGGAACAGTCTTTCTCGTACGACGTTTTGTGTGGCACTTCGGGCAATTTCAGGGACTACTCTGACGGCTTCCCGGTGGTCGAGTGTGAGGAGGTCTCGTCGAGGTAGGACGGTGTCTTGACGGGTCAATGAGTAGGTGGTACCGTGCCCCCTGAGAGGGGTTCCGTCCCCTTTGCCTGACACTTCCCAAACCTTCAGACAATCATCGACTCCCCCGTTTTTCCTCTATTACCATAATAAAATAAATGATAATTGGTTTAAGTGTGACTTCCTGGCAAGTCTCGACCTTGGGGTGTCTTACACGTACACACGTACCAGTACAGTCCGAGACACTGGGGTGTCAGACACCGGGTGGTCCGAGGAGACAGGCACCCTAAAGGGTTCGTTCTTGTGACCTCACCCAACGGTAAAGGAAGAGGTCCCCTAGAAGGGCTGGGTCCCCGGTCTTGACGGAGAGGACGTAGAGGACACGACCGTCCGCCTAAGAAATGGAGGTGTAGTGGACCCCTCGGGTTCAGGTGTCTTTACCTTAAAATTTAGACACGATACTTATCTTCGTCCTCTCTCTTGTTTATGCCAGAATTTAAATAACGATATTCGTTACTTGACCTTAAAGGGAATTTACCGTCTTCATTATTAATGGACGCACCTCTCCATTAACCCTGAGAACTGACTTGATAAACACCTGAGTAACACTCTGTAAAACTCCGGTCCATGATGCATAGTCGTCTCCGACCTCACCCGGACATATAAACTCCTATGTACGTTTCGTAAGTAAATGGAAGGGAGTTCGTGTCGTCTCGTTATATGTCGTCTATTTATAACGGTCCACCCTTTTTTTTTTTTTCGATTATAATTATCGATATGAATACGAGTCTCGTCTGTACTGCCTGTGTCCTTTCGATTACGTCCATGGGACACTTGGTAGTAATCGGGACAAGTCAAGTGAGGTACTGACCGTGATTCTTGTCGTTCGTTGTTACTTACTAGCATAAGTTCTATTTAGGTCACTACGATTTTCAGTCGTGAGTAAAGGACGGTGGACGGATAAATATCTGGGACCTAGACACCAAGAGTGTGTCTTACACGGATTCTCAGTGACTCCTCGAACATCTTTTACGTCTTTGGGTCCGGAGTTAAAATAAACCTTCCAGACCTATTTAGGGTCTTCAGTCGTAAAATTTCCGTAGGTTCCACTAAGTCTGTCCACCTATATTTAATATAAAACTCTTTGTGGGGAAATCTAAGGAAGGAAGAATTAAATTTACTATTTGACCAACCCTCTCTCTCCGTCTCTCTCTTTTCCATCGTCTTTGTCGGAACTTGGCTCTCAATCTTTTGGATAAACGTCCCGTCCTTGTCTCTGCATCTGTACCTCTAACCTGAACACCTGTGTCTCGCCCGTCTTTCCCACCCTACTGAACCCTCCAATCCTAGTCGCACATATGTGGTGGTACACACTTTATTTATCGATCACCCGTCGACGACCCATCGTGTCCCCGGAGTCGAACTACGAGACACGACTGAGCCTCCCCATCGTATCCCACCCCTCTACGCTCCCTACGAGTCCTCCCTCCCCACACACACACACACACACACACAGACACACACACAGACACACACACAGACACACACACACACACACACACACACACACACACATCACATCACATCACACTCTCTCGACTAAGTGTAACAACATGTCGTCTTTAGTTGAGTTGTGACATTTCGTAAATGTGAGGTTATTTTACCCGAAGGGAACATCGAGTCCACCATTTCTTAGACGGACGTCAGGTCCTCTGGGCCCAAGCTAGGGACCCAACCCTTCTAGGGGACCTCTTCCTTTACCGTTGGGTGAGGTCATAGGAACGGACCTTTTAGAGTACCTGTCTCCCCGGACCTCACGACGTCAGGTACCCTAGCGTTTCTCAGTCCGTACTGAATCGTTGATTGTGAATGATGAATTTTATTTATTTATTCTTATTCACCATTTAATGTCTTTTTCTTCCTTTCTTTTCTTTTGCACCTGAGATCAGGTCCACAACGACGATTGACCTATTTGAACCGTCTACTAAAGTGGAGAGACCTGGGGGCAAAGGACTCACAGGTACTCTTCAGACCCGACCGACTAAAGACTTCCGTGAGATAAGGTCGGAGACCAGGTGGGTTTCGTGAAGAGTTAGAGATTGACGATTCCAAAAGGGCCTCTTTGTGTCTTTTTGGAAAGGACAAGTTATGAGGACGACGTAAGGGGGTTGTTAAAGTGTGACGAACCTTACTAAACATCGGAAGACACTTCTTCCGACACCAAGGGATTCACACTTTTATGTTATCACTTGCGTTCCTGACTGCCCACTCTCTTTCCCGTGTGTCCGGCTGGGCCCCACTCTAAACGAAAGGGCGGTTCCGGGTAACAGGTCTAGTTACGCCCGCACTTAGTCCCTTACGTCTCCCGGGGTATCTCACTTGATTGAAAAAGAACCGGGTGTCTTGGTGAAGTAGTATACACGTTCCAGTGATGTGGTCGTGTGCGTAAACACGATATGAGTCACGTCACGTCATTTGTAGTCCCCTAAGTCCCGAGGTGTACTGATTGTTAAGACAGGTATAAAAGTTTTGTTGAAGTGTCAAAGTTCTTTGTTTTACACGAAACTACTCTCGACAACGAGGAGAACCCCTACCAGAACTAGGCACAGAGGACATGTTATAGTACTTGGAAGCAGGTATCAAGTAGTCCGTGAGACAGATAGTCTAGATCAGGGAATTTAGATAAAGAGTGAAGGTGACATATCAGTATTCCCTAAACTAAATCCAGTATGGATTGGATTTAGTGAAAAGAGGTGAAAGAAGTTAAATTCAGACTTAAACCGTTATTCCTCAAGTACTAGACTCGGTGTCAGTCGAGGACCAGAACAAAAACGACTGACATATCTCGAAGAGGTAGAAACCGACGTTTCTTATATTAGTCAGACTAAAACCACAACTGGTAGACCACTACAGGTACACATCTCAGAAGAGAACACAACAACCTTCTCCCACAAACGATACTGGTCACGTAAGAGAACCGTTTTGAGATAATCGGAAACCGGACGAAGTAAGACATGAGGTTCCGGTTTAAACGGACAATGAGGTCCACAAAGAACTGAAGGATGAAAACGTAAGGTCAGGGAATATTACTTTTCCTGTAGAAAACCCCCACAATCAAGATCTTCGAGAACATCCAGAAGTATCTTGGCAAGTTGAAGTCGAAGAAGTCACAATGACCAGTCCCATATCCGAACCTAATGGTACTATAACTTACCAAACTGAACCTTTGCTTGTCTTTAGTAGGACAGTAAAAACTCTGACGTAGGTTCATGACGTAAGACCTGAGAAAACAACTGATACTACCGGTGAGGTAAAGAAGATTCCCTAAGGACGGGTGTCATCATCTATATTACCAGTAGACTCAATTTAAGTGGGTAAGGTCAGGTAAAATCAAACGACTAAGGATCTTACAACTACAAGTGAGAACGGTAGAGGACAAACTGGTGAAGGTTAAACGGAACTAAGTACCTGGTCTGTAAGGTCCAAGGATACGTTATGACGAGAAATGTCGTAACCTGGAACGAAGAGTGGTCAGGGTAGGTGTTGAGCCACAACAAAAACGAAACCGACGTAGGGAAGTAAGAAATACCTCGATAAAGAGGTGACTAGAGGTAGGATTTCCTCTAGTCAGGACCCACAAGTAACCATCCTGACTAAAACTTCGACTTTGAGGTTATCAAACCGGTGGACTACGTTTCTCGACTGAGTAAACTTTTCTGGGACCACGACCCTTTCTAACTCCCGTCCTCCTCTTCCCCTACTGTCTCTTACTTTACCAACCTACCGTAGTGGCTGAGTTACCTGTACCCAAACCCACCTGAGGCCCTCAACCACTACGTGTCCCTACGGACCGTACGACGCCAAGTACCCCAGCGTCTCAGTCTGTACTGACTCGTTGACTTGACTTGACTTGACAACGAGGAGACGTTTCTTATCCGGAGGATAACCAAGGGGTACTGAAAACCTTGATCTTCAACGAAGGAAACGTCGGTATGTGAGACGCACGTAAAATAAATCATACAACGAGATAGACAGGTAAATAGGTAGACATGTATGTTTGTCCTTCTGCCACGGACTGAATCACAGGGACTACAGACGTACAAGAGTGAGAGAGGGACTCCCCGTGTCCGTCTCTCCCCCGTCTTGTCCGACATACTTGCAAGTCCCGTGCCGAGGGAGTCCCGAGGGACGACTCGGTCTGAAGAGTGGCCCGGTTCCTGTTCGTTCCCTTCTCCTCCTTTGAATAGGTGGATCCAGGCGTTACACTGTCTGGAGCCGACGTTGTCCTGTCATCGTGGAAATCGTCAGTGGTACACATCTCCTACGGAGACCATATATTATTGTCTTTGGTTTTAATCATATCAAAATTTTTTTACATAGTATACTACTAAGATGATCTATGTGTTTACTCGAGTAAAACAGTAAAATTGTTTATTTACTCTATTCTCACCTGGTTCTTTTTTAGGTCTCCCGTTTCACGAGACGGAAATTCTTTTCAGTCACATAAGTGTCGTATACTACACTTCGTTTCTGGTAATCTATTATATAGAGTGTGAACTGATTACGTTAGTAGTTTTCCTGTCAACCTTCAGGTAACAAGATTCGAGAGTTGTTACATCAGATAGGAGTTCTAGGACGACGTAGGTTGTCGACCAATATACGACCGCTGACGAGGTAGGTACCTCATACTCTGGTCACGATGGGGAACCGACAATTTTTATATCCCTACTATTACCATGGGTTCCTAAGCGGATCTCTTACTTCTCAGATCTCAACCCCCTTATCGGTGACTCACTCCGGTTGTGTCCTCCACCGCTAGTGTGGTCATTCACAGAGTGAATGACCACCCTTCAAGAAGACGCGCTACTGCCGGTCCTTGTAGGTATGTCGGGTACTTCCCCGGGACGAAGACTTTTGATTTCGTGTCGAGTTCCCAATATCTCATAGCAAGTATAGAGGTGACCAAGGTGACGAGTCGCCTCGTTTCGGGATGACTCAAACGAAGAGTTGAGGATGGGTGCAGAGAGACATTCGGTGGAACCAAAATCCCTTGTTCAAAGTGTGAGAGAGGAGACACAGGTCTCAGCTAAGAGACATTTGTATGTTGGTTTGACGAACTACAGGGGTCCCTCGAGACACCACTTAGGAAAGGTTTCACAATTCTCAGACTATAGGACTTCAGACGTTTTTAATTAGGTTAAAGGACGTCTCTCTCCGAAAGATTACGACTCTCTTAGACCGACTCTCGAAAAATGAGACTTCGGTAAAAATTTCACGTCCTTACGAACTCTTAGTGGACGAGAGTAGATGTATGAGAGATTTTCCCGACAAAACCTAAATAGGTGTCCCGTTTTCCGTTCCTGTGTCCTGATCCTTGGTCCTCTGGACCTAAGATTTGTATCGACAAGGTTTCCAAATGGTCTACTCACTTTTAAGGGGTCCAATCCTACGTTAAAGGAGAAACTCTTTGACGTTTCTAATATATAGATGGACTTGAGATTTCGAGAAGAACATTATGTCAAGATTGTCCCGGACGTTATGTGTCCTGAAGGGATGACCAAGTCTACCATTTCTTTGACTGACGTTACACTCCTTTGACCCAAGGTAGAGACCCAGTCCATTTATGTGTCGGGAGTCAGGTGCCAAGGGAGGGAGGTGGGATTGGACGTATTTAAGTGGTATCGTTGGAAAGGGTGACCCGGACCCATACCAGAAGGGAGGGAGGGGTTGTCTCTACCGGTAATGGTTAATTAACTGAAAAATCACGTGCTTAAATTCCGAAAAAAAAAACGGACAAGGTCAGAAAATTTATCTTTAAAGACAAGTCGTAGTTTTAAAGAGTCTCAACAAGGTGGAGACATTCGGATAAGGTCACAAGTAGACCTTTTGCCCTTAGCAATGTCACAGATATTGGGTCCTTACACCATTCCTAATTTGCTCTTTTACGTACGTTTCACAGCCCTTCACCCTTCGCGAGACATTTAGACCAATAGTACCGACGAAGTCCGAGGGTCACTACGGACCATATGTGTAGGTGACTCGGTGCGGAAGGAAGTGACCCCGTTGAGACGACCTTGGTAGCTCTTTCTTCCTGCCGGGATCGATACTCTGACGGTCAAGGATCTGACGTTGTCGCGGCCCGGACCTAAATAGTCAAATTTTAGAAGGAAGGAGGGTCGGTGGACGTGGGCGGAAACGTTATTGTGCCTCAATAATAGAGTCGAGAAGATCTACAGTTGGACACTAGGAGTGGGAGATATAATCCTGACCAATTTGAACCCCTTTTTGAGTTCACACTTCAGATCTATCAAACCCGGGATCTAGGATTTATTTTTGAATGTTTGTGAGAATGTAAGTGTGATGTTAGTAGAAAAGGACGTAGTCTTGTTATTTGTGTATACAAACATATTATTCATACATACGTATAGATATAAAAAACTTGGAGGGAGTTTACAAAAAGGAAGATTGACTCGTGTCCTACCAGTGTTGTAGAGACAACGGTTTGACCCACTACTACCATAGTGTGTAAAAAGTAGTCACTACAACTTTCAAAGTTGTCAAACTTGTTCTAAGACCCCGTCCTCCCCCGTAACCCTGTTTGAGGGAGTTGTTCTTTAGGGACACGTTTTCGGTTTCTGGGAAGAGGTCGTGGGTAACAGACTAGAAACGAGACAAGAATGATTGTTACGACGAAGCCCTTTCCTTCCCCACCCTTCTTCCCTCGACCCTCGGTAGACTTGTGTCATGTCCACCTCGTCGAGTCTCCGACAGCCTCAGGATTGACGTCGGTAGGGCGGCTGTGTGACCTTCTGGAGTCCCTTGTGCGCCCCCGGGACCCGGCGGAGGTATCGGACCTGCATTACCGGTCGGAGACTGGTGGAGTGTCTCGGTGACGTTCACCGACATTTGTGTTTACTAACATCATTTATATTTCGACAATATCTTTACGACTATTTGCCGATGTATTTTCGTCTCGGTATTTAAGTGGTACGTTCCTATAGGATTTTGATTTCGGTTTTATATTATTAGTCATTTAAAAGTTTTTGGTGGTCGAAATAGTTTTGGACTTTTCGTCTTGTTTACATAAACAAACATTATAAGGTCGCTGAGAATACTCCATCTACGATTCCGGTAAACGGTTTTTTTTCATATTAGAGACGGGAATTCCTTTGTTTCTTGATCTAATACGAGAATGGACATTTTCCGTTCCTCTTTAATGGAAAGTAAAAACTCTACCTAATTCTACCAACCTACCATAGCGTTGAGTCACCTGTACTAAAACTCGTTTAAAGTCCCCTATCACTTCCTGTCCCTTCGGACCGCGCGACGTCAAGTACCCCAGCGTTTCTCAGTCTGTGCTGAATTGCTGCTTTGTTATCGTTTGAAAGACTCTATTCTGAGTCGGTTAAGTAGTTGATCGTTCGTCAGGAAATGGGCGATTGTTCTTGTTTGGCGCGACAACGAAGAGGTCCTCCTGACCTAAGTCGTTTTTGGGTATAGGTAGGGAAACAATCTAAAATGGGGGAAATCCGTGTTTGAAAGAACCTTTGACTCTGAAAGTCAAAACTCAAAAGACTCATTTTATTCACTTCCTTACTTACTTATTATTTAAAAGATTTACTGTCAGTATGTCAATTCAGTTGAGACTATCCTTTTCTGATCTTTTTCCTGTCTTTGTCCGATCTGACACTCACTTGTCGTTCTTAATAGGGTAAAAGTTGGAAACCATTTCAGTCAAAAGGTCTACTAGATCGAGTAATAATTGACGAGGGGTGTCACTACTTCCAAATCTTTCCAGGAAGGGTTTGTGTGAAGACCTTAAGGTTTTTCGTGTAGTGTCTTTTTTACTAAGTTTGTTCTCTCCCTCTCGTCAGTAACGACTCTACAAAAACTATAAGAAATATCAATCGTCTACATACCATCCAAAATACTCGTAAAGACATAAATAAAGGAAATATAGAAGTTTCTGTTTTTTATTCGTAACAGTTTTTTATTCCTTTTTACTTTCTATAGGAAGTTTGATATCTCTGTGACGAACCTTCATGAACCCGTTGAGATTTCACGTTGTAAATAAGGACTTTTGACTCGGAGAATCTCGTGTGTAAGATTTTACACGAGTCAAGTTCTTTTCTGCTTAGCACCTCTCAAGACATTTTCAATCTTCCTGATGTGGTCTTGAAGACTGTTGAATAGGCCTTGGATGTTTACCTGACATTAGCCTTGTCGTTTTCGTCTCAAATGGCGTTTTCCATCGGTGTAAGTTTTGACGTCGTTATCCGCCCAAATATGTCTTTAATAATATTATGACAATTATTTCAATAGGGGTGGACCCGAGTTTTGATAGTAGACAAGTAAGTTTATTTTCAACTTGTCTACATAAGTGTTCTCGACACTTTCCCGGGGTCTGTGAGTCCGGTTCCACTCGTCCCTACCCCATTTCCCATCCCGTTTCGATTCTGCGATCCCTTTCGAGAACACAATACATAAGAGACGCTTGTCAGTCTTCTGTAAAGTCTCTCTTTCTTAAAGACTCAACATTTTTACCAGGTTTCATCGTTAGTAACCCTACAACCTCACAACTTTATACCCTTACCTTCTTACGATTACTAGTCTCGACTACCTGGTCTTGTTCTTCTAAGTGCCGTCTGTTACGGGAAGTCACAGGTACAAAGACCGACTAAAGGTAAAGGTCTACTGAGCTAGGCATGGTTGTCCTTGTTTTTGTTGTCTAAGTGGGGTCACGACGGATGTGCACGGAGTAATTGGTCTGGTCTCCTGGGACAGTTTTCAACCCCGTTATTCTCTAACCAAAGAAAAAAAGTAAGACCACAGTAAACATTCGGGAGACTCTTCTTACATTTATCTATATTGAGTTCTCGATGTAGTAAAAGACTGATTAAGCAAAAAGATCCTTTAGTTCTTTCTCAAATATCCTCCGTACCCAGTGTGTCCCTCTACTGCAGTACGATACCGACACTCGAAACTCTAATTGGGGTTTACCTGAAAAAACCACAACTTTTAAATCTTTTTGTTTTAAAAGTGGTGTAGTGTAGTCCGGAAACAATACAACTTATAATAGTAGACAAGGTCTCTCCGGATCGGAGTGTCGAGCGCATTGCCCGGTCCGAGGCTCCTCCCCTACGAGTGCGGCACCAGTCGCCCGACTAGGTCGTAGAGTGGAGAGAAGGGTGAGGAGCGCTCGGTGGGAAGCGAGAGGAGGTCTCAGGCGTACCCGTCGTCGTGGAGCGGTCCTTCCGGAGGGTCCGCGCCGGCTTTTACACTGCCCGGAACGGCGACAGACACAGTGGAGCCAGCAAGCGGAGGACACGGTCTTGCAGTGGACGGAAATGGTCCCTAGGGTCCGTCGCCCGAGTCCAGGACCTCGAGTGTGGCGGACCTGAGCCCTGGCGGAGGCTGTGAATGACCGACACCCTGGTATCTGTGCGAGGAATGACAGGAAGTGTGGAGTCAAGGAATGGACACTCCTGCTACAATGAATAGGATGACCCAACGATCCTCTTAATTCACCCAATTACACAACGTGGATTTTAAGATTCCAAATGACTTGACAGAAAACTCTTCTCGACAATTGAAGAAGTATGAGAATAAGAAGTAGTACTGATAAACAGAAACATGGGAGTCACGGACCGTGTTCATGCACCACGTATCATCCACGAGTTGATTTATAGACTCTTAACTTACTTCAGTATTTCACTCACCTGAGTTATTTTGATGTCGATTTAACGTAGAAAGTTTTCATGTTTGTAGACTTTTCGAGATCATTTGTATATATAGGGTCCTATTATTTATAGGACATTCCTATTACTTATAGTTATAAGTTTTACTTTTGGGATCCTGACAGGTATTAGGACTGGAGTCAGACTCATTAGTTTCTTTCTAATTTAATAAAAGTCGTAGTAAAGGTCTAATCTATAGTGTTACGTGAGATTTGAGTAGTTTTGAACGATAGGGGGCCACCATATGTCTGTCTTTAAGAATTAGTTGGCCTTATCAATTTACTAGTCTTACAGGGTCTGGAGTTGTAAAGACTTGTTTAATAAGATGACATAAAATTTCGTTTTTTTTTTGATATATATATATGTGTGTGTATATGTGTGTGGTAGGTAACCTGTAGTGACGAGCACAATCTATGGAGAGACTTGTGTACATGTAAATTCACAAAAAAAAGAATTAACATGTACGGGTATTGATAAAATTAAATGTAGTCAACACTTCTTCGATTTTATTCGAGTTTAAGGGGAAACCTTTCATCTACCATCCCTTAGGTACCCACGATGCCCCCACTGTCTTAACTCTCATCGGTTCGGTGGGAGTGTTTCTGAAAAATATAGCCATCCCAGGGACGATCGAGTCACGCGTGAAATGTCGTGGTCTGACTCCGACCAGTAAACAATGGGTTGTAGACTCGTATGTGAACAGTGAGGACAACCAAGTCCGTGTACCGACGAGTAGGTAAACTCAGTGTGGTGCTTGGGTCTTTCCGTACTGGGTAAAAGGTTTCACATTTTTCAATCCAGTCGTGGGTGTATGCTCCACGGTTCAGGAGACATGATTTATAAATACCCCATAGACACTCATCTCTCCGAGTCTGTCTACTTAGTTATAAAAGACACTGGAACTTGGTCAAACGAACCCGTCCTATAAAACGAGTGTCGAAGTATGGAAATTAAGAGGTTACCTCCTTTCGTCAGGTCGCGGTATACGGGCGTCGACGGGAAGAACAAACGTTTCCGGTTTGAGTTAGCACTTCTTTATCGTGACGTTTTTTTTTAAAAAATTACCTGTGTGTAGGTCACTTGACCCGTTGTTTAAGAAGACATTTTATTTTCCCGTGGTTTTATTTTACCACGTGACACGTATTAAAGAAGTCGTGACAGTTACATTTACTTAAACTTAGTTCTAAATAACTGTAGTAAGAGAACGGATTATTAGGGAGGGATCCAATTTCCATATGCCCTTTTCGTAATTGACGATTCTCAGAATAAAAAGGATCTAAGTCTTTGGGATACTCAGTTTAGTATAGGGAACGTTACTAAAATTTTAAAAAAATTTTTGTCTAAATATTTTTTACTTAGACAGTGTCACTATTACAGTATTCTTGTACGATGAGATAAAGGATTCAACACCAAGTCATTGTATTTATTTAGACACATTTACACCTTTTTATTGAACTTTAAGTTATTAGGGTTTGACTAAAAATGTCAACCAAATGAGTAAATCGTTTGCAAATAACTCAAGGATGATACACGGTCACGAACATTTCTTAACACCACTTCTGTGGTCGTCTCAGGTTCTTTTGTTCACACACGGATGGTTTAATGGTAAAAGAATCGTTTTCGAATTTGCCTATGGTTGCACACGTGAAGACACACACACACGTGCGTACAATTTAGTGAAGTCAGCACAGACTGAGAAACGCTGGTACACCTTACATCGGGTGGTCCGAGGAGACAGGTACCTTAAAGGGTCCGTTCTTAGGACCTCACCCGACGGTAAAGGAAGAGGTCTCCTAGAAGGGCTAGGTCCCTAGTTTGGGTACAGAGGACATGACCGTCCGTCTAAGAAATGGTGACTCGGTGGACCCTTCGGGTGTATAAATGTGTGCCTATGTAATTTGTATATATCATTCTTGGTAAAGTAACTGGTTACAAAATTGAAGTAGTTGATGACGTCAAAGGGGTTCTATGATTTTAGATGTGAATGAAGACAATTCAAGGATGTTTTAGTTGGATCTATTTGTCTTTAGAGACATGTTGGTTTACTGAGTGGTACGAGAACTCTCCTCGACGTCAATGTAATAAAAACGAGACTTTCATTTCATTCTCCGACTGTTACTCGTTATTTTTTTACGTAGTTTAATTGCGACAGGACATAGTAATTACTACCTCGTTACTTCCACGACTCTTTCTCTTAAATTTGGGGGACTTTCCCCCGTCTTTTAGTATTAATAAAGATCGGATACCGTCAAACGACATAAAAATAAACCTCCAATTCTACAGGGAACCGAGGGTTCGTAAAATATAAAAATAATGTACACCTACTGGAGACTTAAACTTACCGATCATACGACCTCGGGACCTGACGTGGATTTCCTGACCAGTAAGGTCCAGTGTCACGACTTGGAGACCTCCGTTTTGAATGAAAGGACTGAATAGAGGGGTTCTTCGATTTTAGTGTCGGGAAGGATGGAGCAGTGGTGGGTGTCGTGGATGGTCGGAGGAGGAATGGGACAAGACTGACCCGAAAGAAAAGTTAGTGTAGTGAAAAACTGTACCTAAAAGTAAACACATACTTCGCATGATAAACAGCAGACAAAGGGGGCACTGTAATAGTCGAGGTACTCTCGTCATAGAGACAGACAAGTAGATCTCGTCTCCAAGGGTTAGAGTCGTCCTAACTACGTAATCCTACCGATCGAGACACAAGACCCCCCCCGACAAGACATGTAACGTCCTACGAGTCGTCGCAGGGACCGGAGACAGGGGTCACCAGGAGACTGCGGTCATCGTGGGGGTGGGGTAAACATTGTTGGTTATTACAGAGATCTGTAACTCATTACAAGGGTCTTCCAGTTTTAACGAGGACCAACTCTTGTTGACTGTATCTTATCACAGTCTTTGTACTTATCAACCACTTATTTATTTGTTTATCACTGACTTAATGCAGATTTAATCCGAATAACATTCCGTCGTCTTAGATTTCCTTTCTTTGTGTACTCCTCTGGGCTCAGAATATGAGTAAAGATTAACCGATACACCGGTGTTGGAGAGACCCGACATCAAAAGGACGGACACTGTAGGTAGGTAAGTAAGTAGATGAATAAGATGTTTGTGAGCCTGTTTGGACGCATACGGTTTGAGACGAGGTCGTCCCTTGTTCCCTTGTTCCATGGGGTAGGGTGTTTCGTCCATACGATGTACCCACTCTTTTTCTTTTGTTTTAGTTGTATGTCCCCTGAAGGGACTACCAGGTCACCAATTCTTGGGGGGAACGTTAAGTCCCCTATATCCAAGCTAAGGACCAACCCCTGGATTATAGGGTGCACCTCGTGGATTCGAGTACGTGATATTGACAACTCGGGTGAGTGGTGTTGATCTCTTAGGTGAACGGTGGTTACTTTCTAGAGTGTACTCCACTGACTCTGGTTTACGTCTTATATTTATTTATTTATTTTATAATTTTTATACAATCTCCTATTACAGCCCACTTTAGACGATATATTTAGTATTTTAGTACATTGTAGTCTATAGTTCGTCTCCTATACCGACAAAATCTACCTCCCCAGTCCTTTCCGGAGGGACGTCCTCCCTACAAATTCGACGTTGAACGAACGTTCACCGGGAAAGAAATCCTATACTTTTTCGGTCAACATATTTCTGGATCCTCTTTCTCATAAGGGTTATTTGTCGGTCACGTTTCCCGGACTCCGTCTCTATATAGACATAAAGGTTCTCACAGTCCTTCGATAACCTTCCAGACTCCGTCCTCTTTCTACACAAGACTAAAGGAAAAGGTTTCTAGTACAACCACAACCCATTTCTTGCCTGACATCCCTCCGTTGTCACCTTCGTCTCTCTGATCAACCTTCCGTCAACGTCGGTTCTCTGTTTCCACCATTCGGTGAATCTTGGACTGAAGCCGGTCCCCATCGTCCTCCAACCCTCTTCAGTCACAGTGTCTCCGGAGTCCTCTTCTAGGGTTTGTTCTCTACAATTCTACGCAGTACTCTTCTTAGTTTTATTTTCCTACATTACATGTCGTATCCTTTATGTCAGTTATTATGACATTATTGAAATATACGACCGTATACCATTAATCTGAACACTACTAGTGCAACATTGCATATCTTTGTGACTTAGTAATGTAACATATATACTTTGATTATATTTTGACATTCAGTTTATGTGAAGTTAACGTTTCCTCTTTCTTATCAATTTTATGTCAGGAGTTCACTCAGGAGTTTTTAGAAACATGTTGGGGCCCGTGTTGCCGCTACGCTAGTGTGTCAGTATCTTACCCTCCTGACCTTCAAGTCGGAGAAATTGTTTTCCTTTTGAGTTCGAATTCCTCTACTTCACTAAATAGGACCTAGTCAGATCTACCACTATAAATTGTCTAGGTCTCGAGTCACAAAATACTCGAGTTGTAGACAGTGTAAAATTTCAAAGGTCCATTTTCTAATTATCTACGTACTAAAAGGGAATGTTGGTCTTTTTTTTTATTATTTACCCCTTTACTTTCCGATTTAGTCCTTTTGATCTTAGAGTACTGTAGAAGAATCATACAAAAACCGAATAAAGAGATTAAATACGACGTAGATATCGTGTACTACACTTTAGGAACCTCAGAATTGTGATTGATGTCTTCTCAAACACTTTTGTTTTATTTTTACACCTCGGTCGATGTCCTCGTGACTCCAGCCGGACGTTGTTCGTAAAAATTAAAAGACGTGTGATGTAGTCACGTATGTATTAGGTAGCAGTACTAGTACCAAATGGTTTGGTACTAATACCAAATGAGACCAAATGGTTTCATCTGACTCTCGCGGGGACTCTTTTAGACCAGGTGGTAGGTGTACCAAAAGTGTATCTGGACCGTAGGGTCAGATCGTGCTCCGTCCTTGACTTTCCAGACGTAGTTGAGTGGATTTTTAAGATTCGATGCAGATAGTCACACAGAAACCAGGGACACGAAGATCTTAACCCCATCGGAGTCTCCTTTCTTGGGGACTCAAAGAAGGAGGAACAACGAATCTTGTGACAGACCGGGGTAGGGAATAGACCCTTAGGAAGGTCTTTGAGACTGGAATGTGTCAAGGTAGACGAGTAAGGGGTAGACGGAAAAGGAGACCGAAGGACGAGAGGAGCTGGTTCCTTACTCGGATCTACGACGAAGACGTCGGAAACGAGCGATCGAAAGGCAGACGTCGAGGTACAACCGATTGTCTATTTCTCCTTCCCATTTTACCTGGACTTCGACTCTACAACCATTGTAAACTTAATACCTGAACGAGTGCCATTAAAAAGAGAAAGACAAAGATTCCGGAGTGTTAAGTAATCCACCTCTAGAGTTTTACGTCTTTTGGGACTCGTGTAGTGGTCACTCCTCTTCTCCCGTTGCTGTGTACAGAAGACGGATCACCAAAAAAGGAAAAAACACCGGTTCGGTATGCCGTGCACCCTAGAATCAAGGGGATGGTCCTTAGCTTGGACGAGGCGACGTGACCTTCGCACATCAGACTTGGCGACCTGGTGGCCCCTTCGGGGACGGACACAAAATTTACGTTTCGACTAAATCTCAACCTGACCTACTGGGGACCCCTGGGAAGTCTTAAGTTCCCATCGATTAACGAAGAACTTTGAATTCCTTGACCTTAAACAAAAGGAGTCGCGTGAGTGGTCTACTCCTAGACATTGTATAAGGGATCTCTGAATGGTTTATTTATAGGATGGATAATAATTTTTTTGTTTTTGACGCGGGACTTTCTTGAGGACATTTTTTCTCTTACCGTCTCAGAACCGGTGATTACGGAAAATTTGTCTTTGTTTATTATTATGATTCTGATTGTGGAGGGTTTAACTTCCCATGGAAAGTAGTTGCGACTGCAAGTACTTAAGTTCAAAATGTATGGTGATTAATATGCATTAATAAATATTTATAAAATAAACTTATATTAATGTGTATTAGTAATTGACTTTTGGTTTTGTTCTTACTATCTAGCCCGGAGAAGGGATTTTCTTTTCGTCTCAGTAAATGTGTGTGTATCAGTAATTCGTCTTCTCCCAGACTCACTGTCACACTTCAGGTTTGCGTCGGTCCCCTACTCGATCGTCGCTCCGCGAAACCTTATACTCTATCCAGCGGGTTACGACGGTAGAAGTCTAGTGCTGACCATCGTGTGGTAAGACCGTTTACAAGACCGGAGTTTGTTTCTCGACGTCACTCTCGTCCTTCGTCGTTTCGGGTGACTGTGCCTTGTGTAGCCGTTTTGGGTGGACTAGGGTGTGCACGCACACACGAGTACGAGCCGGTACGGGGTGAGAAACACTGGGGTGCCTGACATCGGGCGGTCCGAGGAGACGAGCACCCTAGGAGGTCCGTTCCTATGACCTCACCCAAAGGTTAAGGAGGAGGTCCCCTGGAAGGGTTGGGTCCCTAGTTTGGGTACGAAGGGACACAAAGGATGCAACCGTTTACCCAAGGAATGGTGGTTCGGTGGACCTCTCGGGACTAGGGTGTACTACTAAATGTTTTCCTGTGCGGCGTTATCGGAAGAATACAAACCACAATCTGTAGACTTCGAGAGCGATTCCGTGTACGAGGTTAATTTCTCAGATGTAGACACGTTCGAGCTAGCAAAGACTGAGAAACACTGGGGTACCTGACATCGGGTGGTCCGAGGAGACAGGTACCTTAAAAGGTTCGTTCTTATGACCTCACACAACGGTAAAGGACGAAATCCCCTAATTTCTCTACATGTGGAAAAAGTTCCCCGAAGGGTCCACCACGTCACCATTTCTTAGACGGACGACTAAGTCCTCTGGGATCTCTACATCCAACTTCTCTGTAAAGGACCCAGTTCTTCTAGGGGACCTCCTCCTTTACCGTTGGGTAAGACCATAAGAACGGACCTTTTAAGGTACCTGTCTCCTCGGACCGTACGATGTCAGGTACCTCAGTGTTTCTCAGTCTGTACTGACTCGTACGTACGTGTGCAAAGAGAAAACTTTTTCTTTAAATAACAAGACTAGAAAGAGACCTTCTCAAGAAAACGGAGGATGAAAGGGTAGAGAGACGTAGAGAACTTTATCAATATATTGGAGAGGGACTCTGAGTCAGACGTAAGAATCTAAATTTACCACGTGTTTCAGTATCTTTCTACGGGTTTATAGGATGAAGAAAGCAAAACAAGTCCTTTACACAAATATGTGTAGTAAATTATTTACGAACTCTCCCGAAGGGACCATCGAGTGGCCACTTCTGGAACGGTTACATGGGCACGTGTCCAAGCTAGGGACCAGGTCTTCTAGGGTGTACGACTCGTTGATTCGGGTGCGTGGTGTTGATGACTCGGACATGAGACTTCGGGTCCCTCGGCGTTGATGACTTGGGGTTCGTGGATCTCCGGTACGGCGTTGCTCTTTTCAGTGGTGGCACTCTTGTGCACGTGACGTTGATCGCCTTTCAGGTACGACCTTCCTTCTGGACCGTGTCGGCTCTTTAACAATTTATTGACGGGTTCACTCACTACATGTAAGAGATGGTGGAAGTGACTTTTAGCCCCCGCAAATAACTCGACCATCGTGTATGAAGATTCATTAGTGTATGTAGTAAAGTGCGGACCTAAGGTAGTAGGTGTATATGTCGTGTCTGTTCTTCGTCCTCCGTTCGTTTCTTCCAGATTTTGTCGGGATTGACTCTACACGATTTGTATTGTTTTTCAATGCACGATTTAAACTAAACGAAATGTATATTTTCTTAGGGAGTCCGGGAGTGAGTCTACGGTAAATAGGTATAGATCATGTGTCAAGTTTGTTTGACGTCTATACATCGAAGATTCAGGTGTGGGACTGTACTCTCCCCTTGTTCTTATATGTTTTACGTCTAGACTGTGTCTTGTGTTATAAACCACGAACCTATTTGTTGGGATTTGTGAAAGCATTAGCTTCAAAGTGGATTGTCGTCTCAAGTTAGTACTGTCATTGTCGCCCTCTTCTCTCACCTTACTTAACTCTGTCGCCGTAATCTTGTACATGTAGGGGTACACATTTCGTCTATCGGTTCTCCTTCGACGACACATTGTGCCCCTCGCGTTGTGCACGAGACACTGTCGGACCCCCCTCCCTCCCCCTCCCTCCCCCTCCCCCTCCCTCCGAGTTCTCTCTCTCCTATACAAAAGGGAACACCGACTAGGTGCAACGACATACCGTCTTCGGTTGTGTTGTAACATTTCGTTAATAGGAGGTTAATTTCTATTTAAAAAATTTTCTTTTTCTATTATCCCTTTGAATCGGTCACCTGGAGGTCAAATTGTTGCACAGGTGTGTATGCAGTAGAACGATGTTTAGACGATGGAATGATGATTGACTTATCTCATCGATAATAATAAAGGTACCATGTCTCCCCTTTCGACTCAGAGTCACTAGGTCCTTAGAAGGGTCTAAGGACTTGGGTGCCGACCGTCTCGATCCTCAGTGCGAGTTCGAAGGATTGAAGTCTAGGGTGTAAGAAAGGAGTAGTTGTTCACGTGGGTGTCTACGTCCCGGTGATGGTCATGTGGTGTGATCGTGTCGTCAGGAACAACTCTATGACTCTGTGCAGGTCTTGTCCATATTTGTAGACACTTGTGAGAGGTTCACGGGGGGCGGTCGGTGCGACGGGGTCGGGAGAAAGCTCGAGACTGGGGGGTGGGAAGGGGAGTGATGGTGAAGAAGTACTAGACCTTTTATTCCAGAATTATGGATACTTCGAACTTGGATGACATGGGACTAGGGTGTGTTCAGACTACTCGCAGTAAGAGAAACCATGGATGCAGTAGTGTTTTTCTAGTCAGGGTCTTTCCTTCCGGTGTGTTTCTACGAGAATATGGCCCCCAGGCGTGGAGACATTCACGTCTACTTTTACGTCTTTTTCTCGGGACACAAAGTGTCGGAGGGAAAGAGATTGTAGAAAGGTAGCTTGTTGATCGTGCAGTTTCTTCTGTAAACTTTTTGACGACTTTTTGACTTCTCCTAGGTCCAGGGTCAGTGAGGAGACGGGGAACAACGGTCGACGATCTCAGACCTAAAATTGGTGTAACTTAAAGTCAGATGTCCGTCGTTCATGGACGTGTGGATATGGGGTTTAAGGGAATTAGAACTTATTTAACGTTTATTATTATCCTAACCCTGTCCTTACTCCAAACTATCTATTCCCCCTTCGAAACTCTACCTGTATGCTTTCGTTATGTTTAGGTGTGACCCCTTGTTTTCGTCTTCACCTCCGAAGGGACGCATTCGGCATGTCCAGTAGACAGTTTACAGTGTTCCACCTTTTGAGGGGTCTGTAGGTAAAAATAACGTCAAAGAAACTGGTGAATTTGACAGTTGTGAGGTTCTCAGTGTATATTTCAGTTTAGTGTGATCCCACGTTACTAATAATGGGGGTCCGAAACAAACGTCTCGTTCACAAGGACCGACCCGTGTTAGAGACCTTGACTCGAAGTCTTTTCGTCTTTCACCCCCTTCACCACCAAACGACAGGAGTAATCGACTGGGACCCGATGAGGACACACTTTGTTTTCACATTCTTTACGATCTGTGAATCTCGACCTTCTGTGACCAGAAAACGTCAGGGTCCGATGTCGGTGAGACATTGGTGTTCGGTAGGCGTGGGGTAGAGTTTCGGAGGACCACCATTTTCCTCACAAAACCGTTTTCAGAAGGTGGGACACAAGTGTCTAAACCCCCGGTCGACGATCTAAGATCATAGTAGTAGGTCTACTGACGTCCTAATATTGGTGGGAATCTAGAGGTGTGAGTATAAATTGGTGTTCGGGGAATTACTTTTGAAGATATCGTCTAGTGTTGAATTATGTAAAAAATTTAAATGTAAACGGGTCAAGATGACACAGTTCGAGATGAACTGTTTCATCTCTAATGTTTTCATCAATTTCTATACCAGAGCTCTTTCCATGTTGTGTTTGTCCATCTGTTCTGGATATTATTTTTGTTGTTGTTATTATTATTTCAAGACGACAAAGTTACGGTAGTGTTTAAAGACAGAACTTTGACGTCGCACCGAATAGACAGAGTCTTCTGCTCCTTGTACTTCGAAGACGACCTGAAACTTCCTATTTACCCTAGAGTCTGCTCGAAGTCCTTTTCTTCTTTGACGACCTTTCTCGTTGATTGTAGTTCCCGGACCCCCGACCACTATAAACCCTTGGGTTTTACACTCATTGTCCTTCAATTTCCATTTAGTCTAATACCCCTTTCCTAGCCGAGTGCCCGAGGTGACCTCATCATCTCTGACGGAGAAAACGGTCACCAAGAGGAGTTTGGTTCTGTCTGTTTTTCTTCAACTCTTTTTCTCCTTCCAACCCCAAACTCAGAGTAGAACAGTCGATCTTTTCTCACTGGGACTTAACACTTTTGTCGTATGAGACAGAATCCAATTGTCGTCGGTGTCTTACTTAATTTTACATTTGGGATTCGAGACTCCTTTGTAATACCGTTTGGAACACCTTTTAACTAGTAGTTTATATTCTCCGTGTAGGTATCCCTCCTAATTTTTTTACAGTCGTCTTTTGTTGAAGATAACTTTTGATGTAACTGTATCCGTTAAAAGTTCGTCGAGACAAACGCCGTTCTAAAAAGACAGACAAATTGATGGGAACGGAGACAGAGAACCCAACGAATATTGTTTACCTACGAAACAAATTCACGGGAGACTGGCAAAGTCAGAATACCGGGGAACAAGTCGAATAGACTCTCGTAAAAGTTGAAGTTTATGGTGCACTGAATCATAGCAAAATGTAAATGTTCAAAAATATAGTCCGAAATTACCATAAAAAATTAATCTTTTTCTTTTTTTTTAGAGAGTAGGAGACGGAGGACGAGTACCTGATTGTCCTTACTCTTCGTAAGTGGGTTGTAGACCCGGTGGACTCGGTGACCAGGTACGGATTTGAGGTTGTCCTAGGTGAGGTGTCGGAGGTGGGGGTCCCGAGTTATAGTCCAGTGTTCCCGGTGCACCACTGGGTCAAAGTTTAGTCGTGGCAGGGGTGGTCGGATCGCATGTCCAGTATGAAGTATACCGTATTTTCTGGGAACCCTGAAGGGACGACCCGGTCACCAATTCTTAGGTGGACAGTCACGTCCCCTGTGTCCAAATTGGGGCCAGGCCTTTGATTCTAGGGTGTACGGGACCCCGTTGATTCGGGTACGTACACGGTGTTTATATGGTAGGTCCGGGGTCTCGGGTGGTTGTAGTTGATGACCGGGAGTTTATCGTTGATGACTTCAGACTCGCGGGGTCTTGGGTACGAGACATTATCCTCTGCGGTGGTGCTACTCGTCAGGTGTACGGTAATCGTCTCTTTCGGGTGGGTCGTTCTTCCAGGTCGTGTCGGGTTTTGTTTATTTCTGTCTTCTTTTCTGGGAGTTCCTGAATCCCGGGACGGAGTGCGTCGGAGAAGACGTCGGACGGGAGTGAGGGACGGCGGGTGGGACGATGGTGAGACCCGGGGTTTTTGATAAACGTCGACACACCTACCTACACGAGAAAGGTCGAACGGTGGATTCGGAATCTTCTGACGGGAGGGAGACGGTCCCTACGAGAGCAGTACAAGTCGGGGAGACGGATGAAGGACAACCAGACGGGCTTCTTCTACGCGAATGTCTCGGTCTGTCTTTGAAGGTCAGAAGGACGCCGAGGGAGGAGGTCTGAGTCCCGTTCCGATCAGACGGAACACAAACCGTAACGACGGCAAAGTGCCGACCAGAGGACGGGGGGCGGACTGTACATCGCCCACGGACCGTTTATGACTTCCGTCCCTCCTTTTCACTTACCTCTTCTTAAAGGGTCGTCTGTCCCAGGTGTGGTTAGGGGGTCTAGTCATTCATGAGGGGAGTCGTGGGAAAGGTTGTAATGTCTGAGAAACTTTTCTACTTTTAGGGTGCTGACATCGGTAGCTCAGTAAAAATTGGATATGGAAGTCTTTACGTAGCCGGGGAACTGGAGAGAGATGTGGAGTAAGTGGTTTTCGGCTCCCAGGGGGCTCGGTCACTCCTTCCTCCCCCGGAAACCCTGGGCCGTACGTCCGACTAACCGTCCACAGAGGAAGACCTTCGACTTGTCAGGACACTGATGCACCGAAGACCGGAGGCAGTACTGATCCTTGTTAAGTGACTAAGACTGTAGACTCTCCTTTCGAAAAGTCAAATGACAAAGATTCTGACCGGTTGACCTTTCTTCGGTTCTTTTTGTGACTGACACGAACCAGTCTCATACCTCCCCAAACACGAGTTAGGTCGGGGACTTCATGGGACTCGTGGGAGCTCCTCGCAGATAGTCGTGGGGACGGACCTGGAGGTAACTGGTCGACTATTGTGTACTCTAGTCTGTGATAGAAGAAGACCTTTATTTGAACACTCTACTACTAGGCAGGTTAAGACAAAATGTTTTAAGACATCGTGAAACTTTCCCCGTACTCCTTATGTGTGTCCGAGGAAAAGTCACAGAAGACTTGGAAGTCCCGAAACCCAAGTGTTTACTTTCCGATCAGAATGTAAGTCATAATGACGAACCTGAGATCTAATGACGCACTCGGAGTCACTTGGTAGAGGTTTTGTTTCACTAGGTGTCTCAAACCGAGAGAAGAAAATCCCGTTAAGGTAGAAAAAAGGTTTACTGGGAAAAACTTGAATGATATAGTGACACGCAGGTACGAGTCACCGAGTAAGTACAGGCTGAGGAACACTGATGTGCCTGGTCTCGGACGGTCCGAAGAGACAGGTACCCTAAAGGGTCCGTTCTTATGACCTCACCCAACAGTAAAGGAAGAGGTCCCCTAGAAGGGCTGGGTCCCTAGCTTGATCACAGAGAATGCAGAAGACGTGACAGTCCGTATAAGAAGTGGTGACTCGGTGGACCCTTCGTGACGATGTATTGATCGGTGGAACTTTGCCGATTTGCAGTGAGACTCAAATCGGTGGTGTGTGGGTGGTAAAGTATGGTCCACCTCCTAGTTGTGAGGTAAATACATACGCGAATTAGATGACACGTGCCTTCTGGATGAATTCGTTTTCGATATCCAAACCTTCACGGCTTCTTGACTGAAAATATTGGATTCGTTAAGACTCGAGGAACTTCCTCTTCTTTTGACTACTCGTGTAATAGTCGGTGTGTAGGAAGACGTACGGGCTCTTGCAAGACGGAGTCTAGTGTGTAAGAGGGTTCTACACCGCTAAGACTCTATCCGAGAGTCTATGAGCATCCTCTTATTCGAAAAATGACGGAGGGTTCATTCGACTCCCATCAGTGGTGGTGGAAATTTCCCAGTAAAATAAAAATAGGCACACAATCCTTTTCGTTGTGGGAGGGTCTGTAGTGCTGATCTCTCGACCGTAAAAGAGTGGATAAAAAAAGGTCCGTTCCGGTTCCTAGAACCCTTTACTAATACACAGACTTTTGACTTCTCTTTTCATGTAACTCACCTCTCTCGGTAAAAGTGACGGGGCAACGTGGCTCGACAGGAGATATAATTCAAAAATAATTACTTCAGTACAAAGAAAAGGTCAGTGATTGGTTCTGGTACTGGTAGTAGTAGCGAGTGTGAGTCTCAGCTGTGATTGGTAGAGATACACGTTTACCCCAACTTTTCTAAATGGATACTTAACCCCAGGGACGGTGTTACTTCCAGATATCCATTGACTTGGAGATTCATCTTAAAGTCGAATCGACTCGAGGGGATGGAGATTATTGTTAGTGACGGTGGGAACACCGAGTCTGCCATTTCGCAGACGGATGTTACGTCTTATGGGTCCAAGCTCGGGACCCAGTCCTTCAAGGGGACCTCTTCCTTTACCGTTGGGTGAGGTCATAAGAACAGACCTTTTAGGGTGTCTACCTCCTCGGGTCATCCGATGTCAGGTACCCTAACGTTTCTCAGCCTGTACTGACTCGCTGAAGTGAAGTGAAGTGAAGTGAAGTGTGGGATGGTGGTATGATTTGCGTAATGTACCGCGAGTGGCGTTGGGCGTCTCCGTCCGTTACACTGTCATTGTACTGTCCCGCCAAACTCCCAAATTGAAACCTCGCTTTCCGGTTTCAAGTTTCCGTCCGCGACGGTAAAGGAACTGAAATCCTTTCAATACATCGGAGAGACTCAGAATCCAAAGAACAGACATTTTACCTCTTTTTATTTACTTATTGTAAATGACTTGAGAATGATACATGGTCACGATTAAGTGACCTTCCTGCCTACGACTTTGACTTCGAGGTTATGAAACCGGTGGACTACGTTTCTCGACTGAGTGACCTTTTCTGGGACTACCTTCCGTCCTCCTCTTCCCCTGCTATCTCCTACTCTACCAACCTACCGTAGTAGTTGAGTTGCCTGTGCTCAAACTCGTTTGAGACCCTCTACCACTTCCTGTCCCTTCGGACCACACGACGTCAGGTAGGTACCCCAATGTCTCAACCCGTGTTGGCTCACTGACTTGACTTGTCGGTGGTCTCGATTTAGGGGGGTAAAATTTCTGCCCTTTGTCCACCGTAATGAGCCCGCTCCAGTCCCCACTGTCTTGACCGACCTGATCAACACGGACTGGGGGTGACAGGCGCGACAAACACGATGTGGTATGACGAGCGGAGACAAGGACCACCGCCGTCCGGGATCTCAACTACACATACAGTGGAACCACCGTGAACTCGAATCACCCAAGGACCTTTCTACCTACGGGCAGGTCGAACGGATGTCTATAGGACCGGACCGAACGTCACCCAGAGCGACTGCGCGTGGTGTCTGTATAGTCCTCGGTCATCCTCGTGTGCGATCTTTGGCCGGTACAGTCCTTCGGGTCCGAAAACTCAGAACGGTTCTTTGTTTTCGTGATGTCGATTCGAGTCCTCTCGGTTCTGATGCTGTTCTGTCCGACGCAACCTTTATTTTATATAGTACAAATACAATTTTTTAGTATAATGTTTCGGGGTTTGGTTTATGATGTAACATAACGAAATTTGATGTCGTTAGATAAATGTGACCTATATCTACGCAATAAAGTACCCGTGTTTTATCTAGACGGTTTCCTAGTAGTTTTTTCGTGCTCTCAAGGTCTTTTTGTAGATAAAGACGAAATAACTGATACGATTTCGGAAACTTACACACCTAGTGTTATTTGACACCCTTCAAGACTTTCTCTACCCTTATGGTCTGGTGGACTGGACGGAGAACTCTTTGGATATACGTCCAGTCCTTCGTTATCAATCTTGACCTGTACCTTGTTGTCTAACCAAGGTTTATCCTTTTCCTCATGCAGTTCCGACATATAACAGTGGACGAATAAATTGAAGATACGTGTCATCATGTAGTACTCTTTGCGACCCGACTTTCTTCATGTTCGACCTTAGTTCTAACGGTCCTCTTTATAGATATTGGAGTCTATCCGTCTACTGTGGTGGAATTCCGTCTTTCACTTCTCCTTGATTTTTCGGAGAACTACTTTCACCTTCTCCTCTCACTTTTTCAACCGAATTTCGAGTTGTAAGTCTTTGAGTTGTAAGTCTTTTGTTTCTAGTACCGTAGACCAGGGTAGTGAAGTACCCTTTATCTACCCCTTTGTCGCCTTTGTCACAGTCTGAAATAAAGACCCCCGAGGTTTTAGTGACGTCTACCACTGACGTCGGTACTTTAATTTTCTACGAATGAGGAACCTACCTTTCAATACTGGTTGGATCTATCGTATAACTTTTCGTCCCTGTAATGAAACGGTTGTTTCCAGACAGATCAGTTTCGATACCAAAAAGGTCACCAGTGCATACCTACACTCTCAACCTGACACTTCTTTCGATTCGTGGTTTCTTAACTACGAAAACTTGACACCACAACCTCTTCTGATAACTCTCAGGGAACCTGACGTTCCTCTAGGTTTGTCAAATAGGATTTCCTATAGTCAGGACCCACAAGTAACCTTCCTGACTACGACTCCGACTTTGAGGTTATGAAACCGGTGAAGTATGTTTCTCAACTGAGTGATCTTTTCTGGGACTACGACCCTCCCTAACCCCCGTCCTCCTCTTCCCCTGCTGCCTCTTACTCTACCGATCTACCGTAGTGGCCGTGTTTCGTGTACTCAAACCCACTTGAGGTCCTCAACCACTACCTGTCCCTCCGGACCGGACGACGTTAAGTACCCCAGCGTTTCTCAACCTGTGCTGACTCGCTGACTTGCCTTGACTTACTCTTAAGTACTCTGTCATTTCTTTCACACTGGACTTTATGAAACTACGGAGTACTGTTCGATAATTTGGTTTGAATAGGAGACCGAGACCGATGGTTCTCTTGACCGTACAAACGACGACGGATCTTATAGCTAGGAAGAGAAGAGAGAGGTAAGGGGACTGGTTATTTCCTACCTGTCCGTCCACTGACCTTTGCTTTAAAGTAAAGAGTTGAGTCCTAGTACATGGGGTAGATTACCCCTGTCGTTGAGTTCATACCGGTGCACGTAGGAACCTATTTCTGTCAGGCTGTCGGTCTCCGTGACCAGAAAAGTTCTCGTCCACCGTTAGACCTAAAGGTACACTACCGGAGACTTCACCTTTGTGTCCCGTAAAAAATTTCGAAGTAGTTCCACATCTGATATAAAAAAGGGTGACTGTAATTGGTCTTCTGAGACTGAACATTGGGGCAATCTCTTCTCGTACTAAATTGGGACATACGCTCTGACGTTTTCTCTGTGTCTACATATCTTGTCAGAAAACCTGAGACACCCTCTCCCTCTCCCACCCTACTAAACCCTCTTACCGTAACTTTGTACATATTATAGTATATACTTTGCTCAGTGGTTGGGTCCAAGTCACGTACTATGACCTACGAGCCCCGACCACGCAACCCCTACTGGGTCTCCCTACCATGCCCCTCCCTCCTCCTTCCCCCCAAGTCCTACCCCTTGTGCACATGTGGGCACCGCCTAAGGACAACGACATACCGTTTTGGTTATGTTATGACATTTCATTAATTGGAGGTTAATTTTATTTATTTAAAAAACCCCCTCCCTTTCTACCGCCTCCTTATCCTGCCCTTCTGGTGAAAGAGGGAGTGCTTAAGGAGTTTTCTTGTAAAGTTGCGGCTCGTTTGAAGTGTTTTGTTGAAGACATCCGACCGTCTCCTGTAGTCCGTTGGTCTTTTCGTCTAGTAACAGAAGTTTTTGTCTAAAAATTAGAAACGAGAATCCAAAAACACCAGTTAAAACATGTAAATTTTTGGGTTTGAAGTGATAGGGTCAGATGGACTCTCGCTCTAATGACCGAACTGGTGAGAGAGGAGGAGACCTGAGAGGAAAAAGAGGTGGTCCACCGGAGACAGAGAAAAGAGGGGGTAGAGAGGAGATAGGTTGAGACACTTAGAGACACACAAGGTCTGCCACCTCTTGTGGATTCCTTGTTCAATGACCGTCCTAAACAGAGCGAGGATGAGTAAGGAGAGAGACTAGGAGGACCAGTGGAGACAGATGAAGGAGGGAGAGGAGAAGGGGCATATTGAGGCATTTATGGAGACTCGCCAGGTCCGATATCTCGCGTGTATTCCTTCACTGATGACCGATCGAACGAGAGAAGAGAAAACTAGAGTGGCGTAGAGTAAGCGTCCTGCTCTTCCACTGTTGTCTCCTACTCTACCAACCTACCGTAGTGGTTGAGCTACCTGCACTCAAACTCCTTTGAGGTCCTCCACCACTACCTGTTCCTTCGGACTGAACGATGTCAGGTGCCCCAGCGTCTCAGTCTCTGCTGACTTACCGACTTAACTTGACTCGATAATTCCCTCACGACGTACATGGTTACTTGTCGTAGCGAGGATTAGACGAACTCTTCCAGTTCAGTTCTTAAGTAATAAGGTACACGAGAGTAACCGTGTCTGTCATAAATAAGGGAACAAGAGGGGTCGACAAGGGACGTTGAACGGAAAGAGATGCGAGTGAGTCCCCTCCATGTGATAATCGAGGCACCTCCGGAGGAGGTAGAGGTCCCTCTTCAAACTGTATTAAACCTCCTCCGGAAGGGAAATAATAAATACCAATTTTATGGAATGTAACGTTTCGTCGTACGACCAGGTAGATGTGGGGAAACATTATATTTGACGTGTCGGACGTAAAGTCTTCCCTTTTGGACTCAAGTCAACTTTCAATCTCTTGATTGGTTCTAGTGGTCTTCTCAGTGTCAAGAGAGGTCCCCAGAAAGGACGTGAACTCAAACTGACTGAACTGGTGGATCGCGTTAAACTCACGTTAAACAGTTTATGAGATCGACCATAAATAACTTATAGATCGAGACACGATTCGTCGAAATGTTACGGAATAGAACACTTAGGGGTTATCGCGACGTTCTGAACTATCATAATGATAAGAGTAAAATTACAACTTCTTTGATCCCGTGTCTCTCCATTGATTAAATAGGTTCCAATAGGTTGGTCATTCACTATGTCGGTCTGCACTTCAGTGTATTAAACTGGAACTTCGGACGTCAGGCTTATGGATGATGTGATATGACGGAACGATCGTTCAGGGATTTCATGAGTTCTTTTTGGGAGTATATATCCTCGCAAGTGAGATAAAGTAAGGTCGAAAGACAAAGGCAGAATGGACATACTAATAGACTCTAATTCCCGAGACCCATTTCTACAAGTACTAGAATAGTTTTTTGTTTTTGTCACCCTCCCCACTTATAACCAATCTATTTTCATCGTTAGTGATTAAACCCCTGTTCTTATTACGTTTAAAACTTCTGACTTCAAATTTTCTATATACTTTTGGTTAAAAGAATAAAATTTTTCACGAAAAAAGTACTCGACGTAGACTACAAGTGATTCCGTGAAACGTTTAATCGACTCACTTTTTAGTGTTAGAGATTAAAGATCTCATGAAGGTTAAATGAAAAAGAAGACAACTACATTTTCCATTTCAGAGAGGACTGTCGTGTTCACAAACTAGTTACCTAGTTGTAGAACGACGAAGAAAAAGGTTCTGGTCCTGAGGGGAAATGGTTCAAGAATAAACGGCACCGATTTATTGAAAAGTCTTTTTGATCCTCCAATATGCGGTTTAACAATTGTGACCAATAACGACGACACTATAATGTTTACTAGAAATTTAATAAAAGGAACGAATAGGTAAAAAATTTTAAAAGATGTCACTTATACACAGTGAACATATTATTCTTTCTCTTTGTTTCCAAAAACATTTCTGAAGAGTTATCTCCTCAGGGATTAAGTGGGGGGTGGGAGAAGTAACGACTCCCTTACCCACAAAAAGGGTCAAAATAACTCTGCATTAGTTGTATAAATTGACATATGTAAATTCCCCATGTCGGTTTGCCAAACTGAATGTATATAACACTTACTAATGATATTCTTCAATCAATCGTAGAGTAGATAGAAGAGTAAGCATACATACATACACTTTCAACGAGTCAGTGCACACTGAGGAACGTTGGGGTAGAGTATATGTGTGTTATTTTTCGTTTTTCTTTTTTCACAAAAAGGAACACTACTCTTAAGAATCCCAAACGGTAGAATCGTTAAAAGTACTACAAAATATCTGTGACATTTCCTGTCTGAAATTCTGACAAATTTCTTCCTACTCCCGGGCGACACTAAATAAGGAAGGGTCGGAGGACCGTCAAGAATGCACTGTGGATGGGGCGGGAGTTTACTATCATAAAGGTAAAAGACCCTCGGAAGAGGGGTCCTACTTTAGGTGGGTAGTCTTTACAAGGTCTTTACGGGTGAGAGTGTCACTGTTTATATATTTTAAGATTCGGTTAATGTTATAAAGATGTTTCCCGAGTTTCTCTGAAAATTAGTGGTACACAAGTCAGAGTGCAGCGCAAAGAATAATACGAAAGAAAGTGGTACCTAGTATTACATGTCATTACGTAAAATGTAGATGATTTACGCAAGACCCAAAAATATAGTGACAAGTCTTCTTATCGAGACCTTTTAGAAAACTGAGGAAATAAACCTTTGATGTAAACACCTTACCCCATTAATTTAAGGATATCAAGTTATATTGTAATGAAAACGATAAGAAGAAGTATTTTTTTTTTAGGGTTAGTGGAGAGAGACGAAAACGACCTTTACCTTAATGTGGTGGTTATAAAGACAATTATATTCGGATTCTAAAACTTTTGGATGAAATAACAACAATTTGATCTTTTAAGGAAGAAGAGATGTAGAAATACCCTTAATTTTACTGACATGTTTAGACACGGCTTCTTGCGTAAGGTCGAATGAAACTCGTCTTTTTCATTCTGCCTGAGTTACAGTCTCGAAAACTTAGTGTCCTTCTGCAATCGAGACACACTCCTTGATCTCCTAAATCCCCGAACTTTACTGAAACTTTAATTAGTTGTTATATTGAGGAGACCACGTCAAACCTAAACCCCTCACTGGACCACCCGACGGTAGATACCCCAGCGTGTCTCAACCTGTGTTGACTTCGCTGAATCGTCGTCGACGTCACTCTAATTATATACAGCTATATGATATAATCTGTTATGTCGTATGTAGTGTCTTCATAAAGTAGAGTATACTAGAAGTAAGTCGTATCTCACCATCTTCTTATAGAGGTAAAATTTCCTCTGTAAACTCCATGTTTATCCCTTGTATCAACCGGGGACTCATATTCTAGTTCTTCATTGTCTCGACCATGAGTCCAGTGGTTTTCTATTCTGGGTCCACAAGTCTTCCTGCACCTCTTTTCTCTTGGTAAGACGCGAGGACCACCTTTACATTTGACCACGTCTGTGACACTTTTTGTAATACTTCAATGGAGTTTTTTGACTTTTGTCTTGATGATATACTAGGTCTGCAAGAAGACCCGTATAATAGTTTCCTTTACTTTCGTTCTAAAGTTCTCCATAGACGTGAGGTACAAATAGTGTCGTAATAAACTTTATCGGTTTTATACTTTTGTTAGATTTACAGGTAAACACCTGATTACCTATTTTTACACTCTACATATATATATAAGTGTCATTCAGTGAAGTCAGTACAGATTGAGAGATACTGGGATACCTGACATCGGGTGATCCGAGGAGACAGGTACCCTAAGAAGTCCGTTCTTATGACTTTACCCGACGGTACGGGAGGAGGTCCCCTAGAAAGGTTGGGTCCCTAGACGTAGAGAATGTACAGGACGTAACAGTCCGTCCAAGACATAGTGATCACGGTGGACCCTTCAGTGTGTGTGTGTGTGTGTGTGTGTGTGTGTGTGTGTGTGTGTGTGTGTGTCACTTTATGATAAGTCGGCACTCTTTCCTCCTTTAAGACGGTAAACGTTGTTGTAGCTACCTGGTACTTCCATAGTGTAATTCATTTTATTGAGTCTCTTTCTGTTTATAGATATTACAGTGAATATACACCTAAGATTTTTTCGACTTGAGTGGTTTTGTGTTTAATCTTACCATCAACGAAGGGACCACCGAGTCGACTATTTCTTAGGTGTACGTTAGTCCCTCTGGGTCCAAGTTAGAGGTCCAACCCTTCTAGGGGACCTCTTCCCTTACCGATGGATGAGGTCACAAGACCGGACCTCTTAAGGTACCTGTCATATCAGGATATCAGGTACCCCAGCGTTTCTCAGTCTGTGTTGACTCGCTGAACGTGAAAAAGTGAAGTGAAATGGTCTTCTACCCTTAACCCCCTTTCCCTCTATATCTAGTTTCCTATCTTTGGAGGTCGGCATTCTGTTCGTTCAGGACCCCTAGATTACGTATCTTATCACTATTATCAATTATTATGACACAATACATGAACTTTCAACGATTCTCTCATCTAGAATTTGTAAGAGTAGTGTTTTTTCTTTACCGTTAATATACTCCTCTAAGTCCACAATCGGTAGTGATAGTACCTGTGGTAAAACGTTGTCTATTCATATAGTGAATACGTTCCAACATTCAGTTAATGTAGGGTTATATCAATCTTTTTTTGTTTCGACCGTGGGTTTGGGGTAGTCCGAGTGAAGTCCAAGTCTGGGAAGGGTGTTGTAATGGGGTGTGGTACGTGACGGGTAGTTTGGTAGGTAGATCATTGAAGTAGTTCAAGACTCTGGGAGTTGACGACCGAACGTCACTAGGAACTCCCATTTCAGTTCACCCGTGTCTCGAATTGTGTGTTTGTCCTACTTGTCAATAACTTCGTCGAGATTGAAATACTCGAAGGTTTATAGATTTTATTCTGCAACCCAACCAAAAAAAATTAAAAAAAGGAGTAGACGTCAATATACTACCGAGAGACTCCGGGGATCCTATGTCAATATTTTACTACTTGTTTCTAAACTCAACGTTTTTACCTACTGATAAGGCTTGACGTTTATCTAAACAAAGATTTGTATCACTCGTTACATCTCGAGTGAAAAATTAAGGGTCATTGTTACCACAAGAGTAGTATTATATTTATCTACTGCTTGTGGATATTATCGTTGGTACTTTTAATATTCACTTTATATATGTCTATCACGTCTTATCGGAATCGAGGTCATAGTTGTTAGAGTCCTCTCTCATGTCAGTCTTCTTTCTTACCGGAACCTCGTGAGTCCATTCTTTTTCTGGTTCCCGTCCCCACCTTTTTGTTTTTGTTTTTGTTTCTGTTTACTGTCTTCGCTTCGAGATTCCCCGACCAATTTCTTTATATCTCGAGGAACGTCCCGTTCTGGTGAGAAGAGACGTGTCTTATGTATTTTCACTTTCATTACTCAACCTTATCTATAATAATTAAAAATTAATTCAATGAGAGTCTTTATCGTGTGATTGAGTAGTAGGTGGGTTTGTAGAGTTAATTCTTGTACATTTACACGTAAGGAAGGTCGAAAAACAGTCGAAACATAGTTTACTAGGTTTACGGATTTGATTAAGTTTCTGAGATGTACCTTATTTATTCGGACCCCGAATAAAGTTCGAAAGACATCTCGATAATTTACCAGTAAAAATTACATTATGTAAAGTCTTTCTTCATCTTGACCCGTATTCGAAAAATTTTCGACGTTCAGGGGTACGGGTCGGTCCATCCGTTTGAGTATTCTCTACCCCATTGTTCGATTACAGGAGGTATCTGTCCTTTTATAAGTAATCGTTAAGTATTTGATTACAAGGGAAATGCTAATATGAAGATTACACTTAATGTCAGTCAACAATCAAATTTCGACTGGCATGTAAAGTAATGGTGAGAGTCGTTCTCTTTCAGGATCTATATGGACCTTTAAGTTTGTGTGAAGTAAATGTCGGTAGTTTTCGGGGTTTATTACGTTTGAAAAATGAACCTTGTTTATTTAATAAACAGAAATATTTCATATTTGTCGTGGGATATAACAAGTAAAAAACTGTCAGGAAAGAATGTTTTTTTTTAATCGACCACTAAAAAAAAAGTAAGTCTCTAAGACGACTGTTACTTAGTGTAGGAAAGTTTTCTTGTAGATCCGAACATCGAGGATTTGACACGAGGAACCTTACAATTATCGAACCCTACGATTGTACAGAAGGTACTTTTCTCTGAAATCGTTGGTAGATTAATGACCCAACCGGTTTTTCAAACAAGTCCAAAAAGACATTTTACCCCTTTTGGGTTTACTTAAAAAACCAGTTGGGTCATGAAAGAATTAAAAGTTCAAGTGTAAAATTGTAAAGATTTTATCTCGAAGAATGTTTTTTATAAAATTTAAAACGATTGACTTAGAAGAAAGGGGAAATTTTTTTTTTCGATAAATACTATACAGAATGATGGTTACAGTAGAATTCTACCTTCTTTGAAGTCAAACATTTTTATTTTAGAAATAGTGAATATTCTAAGTGAGACGTGTAATAAAATCCTTTCCGGGACTTTTGAGTTATGAAACTTTTGTTTCAACAAATAAAGTAAATTAGATCAAAAGGGGTTTATATAAACAGATACCTAGGGAAGACAGTGTCTCGAGTATTATTGTAAAGTACTCTGATTATAAGACCCTTGCGTAATACCTTTGTTGACCGACAAGGAAGGAATGGGAACCGGTTCTGAGACACGAGTGGTCGGAGTGGTTCTGAGTCCCTGTCTTCGAGAAGTAGTCCTTTACTTCCCTTTGTACAAAACCTCAACTGTCTTGACTTACCTACTGGATTTTGAGAGACATTTCCCTTTTAAGATTGACCCGGTCTCCGGTTAAATAAGACGAACCCTTTGTAGACACCACACAAAGACGACTAACGAAAGAGGTTGTTTACTACGTCTCGAAACGGACAAACTTTACGGGAATACTGCACTCTTTACTTGTCTGACTTGGCTTCGGCAGACGTGGCACCCGACGCTACGTGACGTACCACGTCGTAGGGAAATGTGAAGGATTGTCCACCCCTTTCTCTTCAGTTATTAGGAAGACCCTGACCGAGGAGTCAAATGGACGAGTCGTTCAAAGACACACACGTAAGGACATTTTGACTTGCCGTATTCAGTATACCGTTCGCTCGTGCACCGTCTTCTCACACTCTCGTCTGTGTGTTTTACCCTGGCCACTGTCCGTGAGTCTCTGTGTTCCGAGGTAAAAGTCCGAGTCCTCTTCAGGATTTATTTGAGTCCAGTGTGACGTGTCATAAATAGACCGTTATGGGACACTTGGGTCAAAAATCCTTTTCATAACTTAGACCTTGATTCCGATTTCCTAACGGTATACGGAAGACTTTTTGTATGGGCTCGGAACGGATTGTCCGTCTGGACACATGGTCCAGTGGACGAAGAGACCTGGTGGTCACATAGTCGTCGTGGACCCTAGAGTAGTCTTTACGGTCTAAAGTCCGGGGTAAGGTCTGGATCAACGGGTCTCAGACGGAACATTACTCTAGAGATCCAATAAAATATGTGTAATGGTAAACTTTTCGTGACTGTATCCCTTATATGGGAGACAGACAGAAGGATAAATATAACTAACTCCGGGTCTACGGTCCTTCAGTCCACAGTTAAAACACTCCTAACTATTTAAAGTTCAATAAAAACAGGTGATCTGTACGTTTACTAAAGACGGAACATCTTTTCTATTGAAGTTCCAATGACAAGAAACGAGGTGTCTTGTATTTTGTACAACGTGGAACAAAGTCTTAAGGAAGAAAGTCCCTGATCTGTCAGAGTCAGACACTTTAAGAAGAGACTCGCTTTAAATGGTAAAACGAAAATGGAGTACTCACTCAATTTATTTAGCAGTTGTGTACGACTCGTGTATACATACTGTCAGTACGGACACTGACAAATTTCAACATTAAGTTTTGGTCGGTGGAGAGTTGCCGTTATTCTATACGTAAAGATCACTTGTGTCATTATCGGCAGAAAGGAACCCTTTTTATCGGTCAACAGGTCATTCACCATTAAGTCATACAGGTTATACTTTATCTTCACTTAGGTCGTACCCGACCAGGGAGACGTACCATATTATGTTAGGTTGAAAGTTATGTTCCCGACCGTTGACTCTCGGATATCAAGACAAAATCGAACGTTTGTTTCTAAACATCAATTTCTTATAAAACAAAATAAAAATAAAAACCTACACTTCCGAAAATCCATATTCTACATAAGAGACCAAGAGGTGTCCGAGGTCATGAGGAATAATAGGATATAGTCCGATAAAGTCTGTAGGAACGATGACAGACCGAGGACTTCCGTAAATTCAAATGTCGGGAATTTCTTCTGTGATTAGATAATTTGGGTACATTCGGTCGTGATGACACCCTCTGCCGACCAGACTTTTAATATCGTGTACGATCCGTCCGTAATAACCCTTATAAAAACGTATAGATAGTACGTGTTTGGGACCTGTCGATACTACTCATACTTCTCATGACGACGGTTTAGGTCACTGGAATAAGTAATAGGTGGTCTCCCGTTTAATAAATGTACATATTGTCACGTAAAGTTTGTGTCAATGACTCGTAGTAGTTAAATAAGTCTATGTTTTCTCAAAGTAAATTTGTCAAGAGTCCCTCGACGTTGGTAACGGGTGTATTTTGTCGTCTCTATCGAAGTAAGAGTTTTTACTCGCAATAATTTTACAGTTTTATTTATAGTACGTCTTTATATCGTTTTTCTCCGTCATCGATATCCGTTATTGGACCAGGGAGACTTTAGTATGGGTCTTAAAGTCTTCGTCGAACAAAATTTGTTTTGTTCTCAAACTACCGCAGGTGGTCCGAATCGTCTCCGACGAAAGAAGGAATCTGCCTAAACAACTACCGTGTAGTGCCTTTCAATAATTCATAGACGAAAATGGTCCGCACTGAGAGGAAAAGGATTCACGAATTTAAGTGATTTGTTCCTTTCCCTCCGTCATATATTTGTCTCAGTAATTATTATATTTAGAATGGATCTCATTTTCTTATTATTCCCGACAGAGTAAAAAGACGTATTTATCACTAAAGACACGAAAAGGTAAACAGGAGAGATACCTAAAAAGAGGAAACCATGTAGAGTAGAGAGTAAAACGAGATTATGAAAAAGTCCTCTGAATTACCTTTGATGAACCTCCTTTAGCCGATTATTATGGAGGCAAAGAGTAGACCTGTCGATTCTCCGGAGTGATTGGTGGTGAGAAGGAGGTGATAACCAGAAAAATGGGAAGAGTAACTCCGAAATGGAGAATTAGAGAATCAGGAACGTTGTCTCAGTAATTTAACTCGAAGATCGAAGTCGTATACCGAACTATCAGGAATTATGCACACGGTAGGTTATCCAATAAATAAGGGTCCAAATGATACTTGAACGGATCGACCTTAGACAAAAGAAAGTTCGGATTAAGGTCGTCAAAAACTAAGTAAAACAAAATTGACTCCCTGTTCTACACCACAACCTTCAGTTACCTTCATGTCATAATAAAGCCGTGTTTTGGAACGATCAGAGGAGTGTGACCCTCAGACAGAAGGAGATATAAGAGGGGTAATACACCCATTTTGAAAGGTTTAAAAAGGAACCAGGTGTTTTATGAAAAGTTGCATTCACCCGTCAGATATTTTAACTCTTTTTACCTTGACGTTCCGAACACTCTCTGTCTTTTAGTTTCTCTTAACGAGTACGTTCTAGACGAGGTCGTTCCAGTCCTTTTCTCCTCGAGTCCGAGGTAGAGAGGTGACACAAATTTCTTTACGTATTAGAAATTCAACTTCAGAAAACTTTCAATTACCAGAGGAACCAAAAATATTGGCAGTTTCGGTGATACTCCAAGGTCTGAATAAGAGAGGGAACTCTCCGAAAACTAGGAGGTGTTGGACTGAGACGTAGGATCAGAGGTTGTTACTCGAGTCTTGAGTTTGTGTGAATTTCCTGAAGTTACACGAAGATGATACATAGACGAATACGTATATTTACTTTCGATTGTGACTGAGCCCCCAACGACATAAAAACACATGACCTAACACTCAAAAAACTTCATTCATGATGAAGTAACGGAAAGGGGATAAGGGTGGGTACCTTGGACCCTAAGAAATCGGTGAATTTCTGATAGACAACTGAACTTAACCGAGGACGTCTTTTCACCATAGAAGATCCGTTTCTTGTTAACTTTTTCTCCTTCTTTCTCTTGTTCTCTTTGTACTAGTCACTAGAGATTATCTACCTTAACAAAGGCCGGTGACCTTGATTTCGTTAGGTACCGGTTCCCCTCTACGTTTCCTTACGTTCAAGGTTTCCTTTTGAATAAGACGTCTAAGTGACCGGGCTCACTTTTTCCAAAGTCCGAAGTTAACAACCAAAATGGAACGTTCGTATTTTTGTCTTTGTTTCTTCTTACGGGAGAGTTTCTATAGGTCTTGGATGCTTATACGATAGATACGTCTGCACCGCAAACTTACCCCTTTAAGCACTTAATAGTCCATCCGGGGTGTAACCGGGAATTTTCGTTGTCACCTACTCTCTGTCTCTCTCTACACTGTTGCCGTCCTTCCGGTCTCTCTACGTGGTACCGGTACAACGACCGCCTACTTCCCTCGGTGCTCGGTTCGATACGTCCGTCGGAAATTGTCGCCCTTTTGCCGGTCTTCTGTCTCAGAGGGGGTCTCGGAGGTCTCTCCCTGTGTCGGGACGACTGTGGAAGGAGAGTCGGGTCGTTCTGCACACAGTCTGAAGATTGAGATACTTTGACGTAAATGGGACAAAATCTACTCCTCATTAAACAAGTAACATTACTGTCTTTTCCACTAGGAACCAAAGTCGTACCAGGAGATTTGACCACTCGTCCGGAAGGGACAGCTCGGAGGTTTGGTCTCCCTAAAGAAGATTTACTTTGGTAGGAAGTCGAGAAGGAAGGGGGGAGGGTGGAAAGTTCTGAGTTGTGTTTCAGAGAGAGGAGACTGTTCGGAATCAAAATAGATATATCGGATACTGAAAGCCTTTCCACTCCTAGGACAGTATAACAAACATTTACAATCAAACTTTCTACCTTAATTAACTAGTAGCAAGTTACCTTCTCTCTTATTTTGACCAAATAACAGTGACGAAAATTTTCTCTTTAATCTAGTGAGTGATCCTAGGTGGATGTAAGTGTAGGCACTTCAGGATGGAGTGAGGAGAGGAGGAGAGAAACCTGTGTCTATGTGTGTGTGTGTGTGTGTGTGTTGGACCGTCCCACCTGAGGATCAAACGTCGACAAGTCTTATTCTGTTCGTTCGTTTGGTAGGTAGAGACTAGGTCTCATATTCGATGTCCCCAGTTTCCTTTAAAGTCCTTAAAAGTCTGTTAAAGTTCCTTAAACGTCCCGTGTTATTTCAAGACTTTACATCGTAAATTTCGGTCTCGATTCCAAACTCTTAATTGATTGTCCTGAATGCCACGCCCCCAAAATTTTATGTAGATGTCCCGAAGGGACCACGGAGTCGCCATTTCTTAGTGGTCGGTCATGACCTCTGTACTTAAGTTGGGGACTAGAACCTTCTGAGGTGTACAACGGCTCGTTGATTGGGGTACACAGTGTTGACGACTCGCGCACGAGTTCGGGTACACAGTGTTGATGACAAGGGTGCACTGAATCTCGGGTACGAGGTGTTGTTCTTTTCGGTGGTGTTACTCTTCGGGTACCTGGCGTTGCTCGTTCGTCGGGGACGAGCGACGGTGATCTCTTTCAGGTGCGTTGTCGTTTCTGGGTCGTGTTGATATTTATTTATTTTCTTTTATGTGGTTGTTTGTGAGACTACGAGGAAAGAGGTTTGTTATCTCCACTTAACAGGAGGGGAACTCACACGTGACCTCACTCAGGGAAGATTACTTGTCTTGCACCGACTCCACTAATCGTGTACTAGTTCAGTGTTTTCCGTAATGTTGAAGGAGTTATGGGTGGAGACTTGACTGAACGCCTGTGTCGCCCCCTTCCTTTCCCGCCCTACTTACCTCTTTCATCGCGACTGCATATATGTCATAGGACACATATGTACAGTAATGTACGCTAGTGCACATTTTACCTCTCGATCACCCCTCGACGACACATTGTATCCCTCGAGACACTACTGGCTCTCCCGCCCCGACTCCCCTCCCCTGTACACATATTAATACTGGCTAAACATAACAACATGACGTCTTTGGTTGTGTGGTACCATTTCGTTAAAAGGAGGTTAATTTTTGATTTAAGTTTTTAATCGATAGAGATAGAGAAGGGAAAAGAGAGAAAGAAGGGGAGAGAGAGAGGAGAAGGAGAGAGGGAGAGAGAGAAGACTTCCTTCGGTCAACGGTTATAGGTGTACCGACTCGGTAGAACCCTCTTGAAAGGGTTTAGACTTCTGTAGATATCCAGATCGGGTGTAGAATTATCGTTGTTGTCTCTAAGGGACTCTGTTTTGGTGAGTCGATTCGACGAGGGTTTAGAGGTTTGTCTCTTTGATACTCTATTGTTTACAAGTAACAAAATTCGGTGGTTCAAAACCCTAATGAACAATGTATCATTATCTATTGGTTTTATGTACTCTATGTTAAGGATCTCGTCTCCAATGTTTAACCTTCTTGTCTAGGATTAAGTCAGATGTTTATATAAAAGGAGTCGAGTATTACCATCTAAAAAAAGTACTCGATTTTAAAAATTTAGTAATTTAAAGTGAATCTTTAGGTCTAAAGGTTAGAGAGAGTTTAAATCTTCTAGGTCGTTGTGTTTCCGGATGTAAGGGTAGACCGTCGGAAGACGACATTTTCTGTGTGTGAGAGGGCTCGAGTACCGTCGGGGGTGGTTGGGGACAAGTAGCGGTGTGACTGTGGTCGTCGTACCGATAAGGTGATAAAGAGAAGTTCGTCTTGTTATAAAGAGTCAAAGATACAGAGATAGTTTTAATCCTTTGTTTTCTATATGACTTTCCCGAAACGTAGAATTCTTTAGATCCTCTGGCAAATAAAGGACCACCCTCACTTCTTATAAGGACGTACGGATTATACAGTGGTTACATACAGACAGTTTGTGTGTTAAATCCTAGGATAAAAAGGAAGGAGGTTATCGAAACGAGTAACAACAGTTGTCTGACAGAGGACATCCATTCACTCAAACAATGAGACCGAAGAAGTATACCCCGATCCTATTTCGTATACTCAAACGACCTAACCCGAGAAGTCGTCGAATTTCCATCGACGGTTGTAATGTGGAAAGAAGAGTATACTGAACAAAACGTTTCTTGGAACGACTCTAATATCATAGATAAGTTAGGAAGAGACCAAAACATGAATATTATTAACAAATCGTACTCGACGAATTACGACCGAGTTTAACTCAGACTTTTTGGGTATGACTGATCAGTCTTTACTAGGGTTCATGTCGAGGACGTACGTACGATTCAGTGAAGTCAGGACAGGTTGAGACACACTGGGGTACCGAGGAGACAGGTGCCCTAAGAGGTCCGTTCTCATGACCTCCCCCAACGGTACGGGAGGAGGTCCCCTAAAAGGACTGGGTCCATGGTTTGGGTACAGAGTGCAGAGGACTCGTGTTGAGGATGAATTTACGTATGAAAAGTGATAATGTTTGTTAAGATCTTTTGTTTGTAACTTGACCTTGTTCCCCGAGGGTCCACCACGACCACCATTTCTTAGACGGACGGTTACGTCCTCTGCATTCTCTACTCCCGAGTCAGGGCCCCAGCCCTTCTAGGGGACCTCTTCCTGTACTGTTGGGTGAGGTCGTAAGAACGGACTTCTTTAGGGTACCTGTCCCCTCGGACCTCTCGATGTCGAGTGCCCCAGTGTTCCTCGACCTGTGCTGACTTCGTGGACTCGTCGTCGTCGTCGTGCTCACGGTCGTTTGCCCGGTTCAGGCCGGTGACGGTCGAAAGTATGTGTCTCAGAAGGACTTTAGGTTGGTGCGCAAGTGAACGTACGACAGACACCGACGCAAATGTAGTGGGATCGACTCGATTCGTCAATACTTTCTCTGGAGGCCTGGATGTTCGGATTTTGCCCATGATCGATCGATCGGGGACTTACTCTTCCTACTTTATGTTTCTAAAACCGTCAATTATTTGGTTCATGGGTAACACGATGTCTCCTTGGGTGCACCCCCTTTATTTCAACGGTACAGAAGAGGTCTTACACGGGATAATAAGTGTCATGGAGGTTTCGAAAGGAGTAGAATGTTTACCTGTATTTGTCTTACCCAAAGCCCAACTTTTCCTTGAGTGACACCGATCAAAGACTTGTAGAAGTAGGCTACGAGGGTCTCTACGGTCCGGATAAAGAACGCTTTTGACTCGTTTGAATCCTAGACGGTCGTCTCCCTGTACAGGGTCCTCAAGTACTGTACACAGAGACTGTTCTTTTTGTAGTGTCTCTTTACAGTCTACTCAATTTAATAGTGACCATTTTTTTCTGGATTTAAGATTTATATTGAAACAATGATATTAATTAATGACAATGATTCAAAATAGTTGGGATTCTAAAAAAATAGTGTAAAGTTGTTGACTTTAGGTATACGTAGGATGTTGTTTACCGTAGAATTTCATGTACTATATATCGTGAATTTATAAAAAGATAATTATAATTTTATAGATGATAAAAGTTCATCATCTATAAACCGTCATCATCTATGAACCGTAAAACAGTATACGGTTCGTACGCTATTCACAAAACAATTGTATGTAACAGAGAAAATAATAAGTCTTCTTTGAACTTAATTTCATTAAATATCACGTTGTAACAGATCTAGTACCCACCCGTTTGACGTCGACAACCGGTTTAGAGCAGATAACCGATAAAGACATTTCTTTCAAAATAACCTTGTGTCGGTGCGGATCAGTAATTACATGACACACACCGAGGAAAAGTGATTTTGTCGTCTCAACTCATCAACAGTGACTCTAGTATACCGGGCGTTTCGGATTTTATAAATGACAGACCGGGAAATGACTTTTTTCCAACTGAACGATGTTTGTCAGTATTTCGGTTTGAGACTTAGGTCGAATACCACTAAAGATTCGCGAACGAGAGTTGGGAATCCAGTGTGACGCAGAGTACAGTGGGAAAAGGCCGGGACCCTTTCCCGTCTCCTAGTATCGCAGCAGCTCTCCGAGAAGGGTATCTGTTTCAAAATACAGATACTGTGTTCGTTGAAGGACCTCGGACGTGTAACCTTCTGGGGGTCAGGAGACGGAACAGGTCGGACTTGACCCAGTATTGTCTTGAAACCTAGGAGAGAGTAAACGGACCCGAAGGTGAACCTCGGTCTACTGGTCCCTTTCCGTCCATCCACGGCGTTACTTTGTTTGACAAAGGACTATGGTTTGTTGTGACGTTACGAAAGGGGATACTAAGAGGCTTTTACTCAGTTTTCCGTCTGGTATAAAGTAAAAGAACTGTTTTGATTACTCGGTCCATCATTAACTTTCTACAAAGGACTATAGCGGACCGGAAGAGAATTCACAATGATGAAGTTTGTCTACGATGTTTTATTTACGGTCCATGACGGTGGTAGTTATGTCCATATTTCATTCGGCCTCCCAATACTCCAACTCCGTTCCCTTACCACCAGTTCCCCTCTACTACCTATGGTTACATTTTGTCTGTCGTGAGGAGTCAGTTTTTTGGAGTAAGGGTGTTGAGTTTCGTGTGCAGGTCGGGGCCGGTCGGTGAAGGGTCTACATAGTCCAACTCTCCTGTCGGTTTGCTGTTGCACATCTGTACTATGATTTTCTTTTAGGTTTGAGTAAGGGGGTAGTTGATACACGGTTCTCAGAGGAAAAAAACGTGTCTTTAACTTAAACACCCTTTCTGACACCGCCAATGAGAGGTTAGTGTGACGAATTCCGTCTGTTAGTCTGAGTGACCTGAACTCACGTATTCTCCTTAAATTTACAATAATCTTGGGGAGTAAAATGGACGTTTCTTCAGTCTCTGTCTTCCTCCTTTATTTCTTTCGATTGTATATCATCCGAGGACAATACACGACTCATACTACGATTTACAAAAGTATAGGGTAATCATTAAAGTAGAAGTGAAGGTTTCTTCAGAATGATTACGCTCTTCTTCAGAAACATTGTACTCTGGTCCCATCCAGTACCAACGACACCACCACCTAAAAACCACGTTTTGACCCAAGTGAAAACTCGAACAATTTGCGAACTACTCCTGTCAGAAGATAATTATAGACGGCTCCATGGTTACCTCAGGTTTGTGAATATCCGTCGTCCCTTTCACTTTTCGTCGTCAATTTTTCCTTACTTCCTTGTACACTCTCCAGGTTTCAGAAATTCCTCGGTTAAGGGACACCATCTTTTCCTCGAGAGTGGACCCAAAGTTCAATTCCACAGTAATAGTCTTTGGATATTGAGTCTCAGTTGCATTCTCAGAAATTATCGTAATGTTACTATTCCATTAGGTTGGTATGTATCTTCTCTTTTCTTTAATTTCAAACTTTCTTTTTTTAGTATGTTGTGTCGTCTTATTCAATATAACAAAGTAATTCTTACGTCCGGACTTCGGTCTTCAGAGTGTCTGAGTGACTGCTGTGTGAGACTTACGGAAAGACAAGACTCGTCTTTACTAACGAGACACGAGACGACCAGATTGGGAAGAAGTGACGAGTCAAAGGTGTATCTCTGGGGACCTTCTTTGACGTCAAGTCTAGTTCGTCTCTACGTCGAATGTATCACTGGGTGAAGAGTGGCTCAGTTCCGAGATTCGTTGCTTTAAGGTTCTGGTATTTATCTCGACAATGGAAAATACTGAAACCACTTTATAAGAGTCTTTATTTGTGACCTAACCAGAGTAAGGTCCGAGAAACCGATTCCGTGTAACATATCTCTTTCCATTGATTTCACGGACCTTTGAGAAGTTGGTCGTTTCTCTCTACAAGGTACAACGAGTACATTTTCAACAATAAAAGAAATCAAAGAGACTCTGGTTTCCTGAACCTTCGACGTAACTGAAGGGTGAGTCTCCGACTTTCTCCAAGGTCTGATAACCTTAGACTCCCTCTTCCGACTCGGAAGAGAGGTTTGAAACATAGTCAATTCAAGACATCCCGACTATAGTACGATAAAGTGTGATGAAATGTTTCGCGTTAGGGAAAATACAGGACGTCGACTTCATCAAGTACCAGGGTTGTGACCAACACAGTAGGTGTCGTCCTAGGGACTTATAGATTAATACTTACCTAAAGGCTACGCTCAAGTATTGATAACGGACTAGCGTGGTGTAGAGAGAATTTTGTAAGTTAATAGACCGATATTAACGTGGACAGTCGTGTACGACGGAAGTTAGAGGTGTAGCCGTTTGAAGATAGAAAAGTTGAGCGTAGGGAAACTACGTAAAAGCGGACTTATTACGAAGAGTCTCGGGAAAAGTGTTTTCGTGAGACAAGCGACCTTTATATCCTTGAAAGTTTTCACAATTGTGACATTTTGTAGTACAGAGGAAAACTTTTTCTCTTCTTCTTTTTCTTTTCGATCTCGACTATTGTCTGTGATTTGAAAAACGACGAGATTTAACCTTAGAAGAGACTATTCGGGACGATCCTCAGATTTCGAATGTTTCCCTGGACCCGTTTTGCGGGGGTCCCTTAAGAATTTAGTAAGATTCTTCCAACACTAGTGACGACGACCCTTTTTTCTTTAAGTTTTGTTTAGATCGAAGAAGAGGTGAATAGTCAGTCAAAAAGTCTCGACTGAGGAGGACAGACCACAACTTGTTGAAAAATAAAAACGACGTTTAATTTCGAAAATCCTTCACTCACTCGTACGGCGTAAACGAAGGGTAGGGGTTAGTCGTGTAGACAGAAACTTTGGGATAAAACTATCCAAAACAAACAAGATTTATTGTGTCCGCGGTTGTGAAGTCGATTTAGGACTTCTCTTCCTTTCCTTCTACCCCCACCCCCTCCCAGCGTAACTGCTTTTCTCGTCCTCCTACTCGACCCTCGGTTTTATCACCACCACCACCACCACAACAACAAAAAGGCCGAAAGTGTGTTGTAAACCACCCATTCACGTTCATGAGGCCCTATTGTGTGACCCTGTGTGACTCCCTCCACCTCCCCACTGAAACAAAAGTGAAGTGATGTCTCTATTATTATCCGTGATTAAACCATAACTCCGTTAAAAAGAGGCAAGAGTAAAATCTCGGTGTATGTCTCAAAGACATCAAAATTTTATCGTCTGACATTTTAGACCGGGTCTAGTCTCAAATCCGTCGAGAATACTAGTGAGGGAGAATACAGGGACAGTCTCGTGTCTATATAAGTATACCCCGGGAGAAAAGTACTCGGACTCGTAGACCTATAACGGGAACTCCTTTAGAAAGGAAAAAAGGGGGATCCTTAGTAATGAGAAGAAGTGTTGTTAAGAAGACTCTGCCCGTTTTCTATAATGTCTATTAAAAAAAATTAAATCAAGTTCTTCGTAAATAACAAGTCGATAATTTATAGTTCATTATACAATCCTTGACTCCCAATTTTCATTTATTCTGTTTTAGGATCCTATTGAGAATCGTTTTCAGGGAAGTACCAAGGTATTTGTCGTTCATGATTGAAAGGACTAGGTCATTTTTTTTAGAAAGGATCAAGAAGTCCATCGTGTTCTCTCGAAGTCCCCCTTAGACATGAATGCAGGGGTAGTAGAATTTATAAAGAATTAAGGACTTATTTTTCTCTAAAGATTGAGAAGGGGACAGACGAAGGAGAGGGGTTTAAAAGTGATCTATAATCCCTGCGTTACATTGTATTACCAATAGTCAAATATTGGACCTCAATCTTGTTCGGGTACAACGTGCAAAGACACGACTGTTTCACCGAATCTCGTCGCACCATGTTGTCCCAAAGGACGTCACTGCCTTTATAAGACACAGACGTAGTGGGGCATGCCGTCGGTGAACAATGTCCCCTGATGACTTGTAGGATTTGCACTGGTCGTGATGACTCCTTGATTTGAGTACCAAGATAAAGTAAAATTAATTATTTGAATCTATCACTGTAGAGATGGTGCGACCTGTCGTGTCTACATAACAAAAAAGTAGATATTTGACCTCCAATATTCCCAGGAATAGAGGACCTCAAGAATCCAAAACAGGAATAACTTAGATAAAATAGTGAAGCTGTTCGTCGTCATTCAAAGAGGTCCTGTCTCCAGTGCGGTACAAGTAAAAACCCAAGGACCACGCATCCTTTCGGTCCGTGTATAATCTACAAGTCGTTGACGAAAGACTGGAATTGTCTTATTTCGTTTCGACCACCCCGGGATAACGTGGTGTCTCTCCATTTAGGTGTCCTTGGGGTTCGTATCAAAAGGATTAGAGGTTCCATAGTATTCCTAAGACCTGAATTAGAACCAAAACGATAAAAGATCAGTTGACAGGACTACGACTTCGAAATTATGAAACCGGTGGACTACGTTTCTCGACTGAGTAACCTTTTCTGGGACTACGACCCTTTCTGACTCCCGTCCTCCTCTTCCCCTGCTGTCTCCTACTCTACCAACCTACCGTAGTGACTGAGTTACCTGTACTCAAACTCGTTTGAGACCCTCTCTGTCTTTCCTATGCCTTCGGATCGTACGACGTCAGGTACCCCAGTGTTTCTCGACCTGTGCAGAATCGTTCGTTTGTCGTTCAACACGCATGTATCCCCTTACTGGACTGGAGTGACTAGAGACCTTAATGGTGGACATTTTGCCGCTGTTAGGACGGATGGAGTGTCGGTGTTCGTCTTACTGCGTTCGACTGTCCTCTTTACAGTCTAGAGAGAAAGGGAGACCCCGAAGAGGTGGACAAAGAGATGTGCCAGCACTTCTCCACGTTGATCACTTCTCCATGTGCCAATGGAGAAGGAACGGATTTTAAGTGAGTGAAACTTAAACAAGACTTACACGTTAGAATTTTTCGTTTGTAAGGAATTTTTAAAAAAGGGTCTAGTAGAGGTGGAAGGTGCGGTCTCCATTTATTTACTCGAAGAGGGACACTGGGCCGTGACTCCCTCATACTGAAGACTCAGACGAGACCCACGAAATACTCGCGATTAAAGCCTACTGTGTGTGGTGTGTTCCTTCCGTTTGGAACCAGCCCCACCTCACTACCCCTTTTTTCTTTAGGGCGAAACTTAGACGATTTTATATATGTAAGAATGTTGACTTTCGAAATGGGGGTTTTCAGTGATGGTAATTATCGGATTCTCTTGTTCTCGCAAGATCGTCCGTGAGTCCGTGTTCAAACCAAAGTTTTGCGTGTCCAAAACTTATTACATGTCCCAACACACCCCACCACCACCTCAAGTATCCTACAGATAACAATCTTAAGAGTCTCGAAAGCTCTGTTTTCCGAACGTATTTCTAAGGACCCCGAATAAAAAACGAAACTCCGTGGAGTGTTTTAGTCTGTTGTATGTTACTGACTCTTGAACCCTCCGACCCAGATCCTTGTACAGGAACATTGATTTTCACTGACCTTACAACGTCTTGTGTAGTCAGAGGTGCACTTAAATTCTCCACGGTTCCTTCTCACCTGGATAAACCATGAAAGATATTTCGGAAAAAGAGACGCTTCTAGTTTCGGAATGAAGTAGTCGGGAGTATGTCCCCCCAATTCACCAAAGGGTTGTCAGTGTGACTCTCGACTGGCACCCCGGACCTAACGCCCGTGCACCAGGCATCCGGGAAGACGGAGTCCTACATGTGTCGTAACAGGGTAGACGTTGTGACGAGACCTCACTCCGTTAAGGGGAGGACGAAGGAGCACTTTATTTTCTACGGGGGGAACTATTTCCCCACCCGATTGACCGGGGCACTTCTAGTTTCCTCCCTCACCCGAGGACTGTTTCGGACGATCGACCCAGGGGTGACCTACCTTCTCGTTCCGTGTCTGGTAGGTCATCTGTGTCGGTCGTGAATCCCAGGGTCGTGTCGTCCCGGAGGTCTCGTTTCTTTCTTTCGCAGTGAGAGTTGATCGATATACTTTGGACATTGACCTTTTAGCTCTCTCTTTGATGAGTTGAAATCATGTGTATGTTCAAAACTCAAAAGGAGGCCCGAACACACGATTCAGCGGAGTCAGCACAGGCTGAGAAACACTGGGACACCTAACATCAGGTGGTCGAGGAGACAGGTACCCTAAGAGGTCCGTTCTTACGACCCCACCTAACGGTACGAGAGGAGGTCCCCTAGAAGGGCTGGCTCCCTAGTTTCGGTGCAGAGAATACAGAGGACTGTATTCTTGGGCATAACCGTCCACCCAAGAAATTGTCATCACGGGGGAGAACACCCCAATCGAATTATGTCTTACCACCAATAAGGGTGTCTACGACCGTGATGAGGGACTCAAGTTTAGGACTGAGGGGATGAATGGTCGACACACTGGAACTTGTTCAATGAATTGGAAAGACACGGAGTTAACGGAGTAGGGATGTAAGTCTCATTATTTTCATTGAGTCTTGAATCTCCCACCAACACTCATGACTCAAGTAGGTGAATGTTACGAATTTTATCACGGACCGTATATTATCAACTATATCTGTACAAACGACAGTCATTATTATATGTGTATGTATATATATACACATATATATATATAAATTAACGAAGACGACGATAACGCAAACTTGAACAGATACAACCTCTTACCTTCCCCGGTCCAAAATCCCGGAGATTGTAAGATGGACTGGGGTTGACACACAATCAACGAGTCAGTACAGGTCGAGAAGCGCTGGGGTACTTGATATCGGGTAGTCCGAGGAGACAGGTATCTTAAGAGGTCCGTTCTTGTGACCTCACCCAACGGTACGGGAGGAGGTCCCCTAGAAGGGCTGGGTCCCCTCTTGGGTCCAGAGGGCGTGACGTCCGTCTAAGAAATGGTAGACTCGGGGGTCCCTTCGGAACACATATCGGGTTTGGTTTAAAGAAGACTCCCTCCTCTACCAACGATTCGAGCCTCACACTCGAGGACCAATTTTGAGTCCTTTCCTTCCGGTCTACCCGAGTCGAAAGACTCTTGCTCGGTAAGAGACTCTTAGTGACCACACTACGACGAGACGATAGGACTTGTCGTTTTTGCTACTGTCTTGACACCTCCCTCGGTCAACCGCCCCGTCCTTCGAACCGTAGTGTGAACCGTCTCTACTCCGACTAGACACCCCCTCCCGTTAACCTTCGATTTGTTCTCGAGTGTCCCTACTTCCAAGTTAGGATATTTCGAGACCGAGTAGAAGGGTCGAGTGGTCCTTCTGGTACGGGTCTGAACTGAAGTCGTTCGGGGCTATAATTTGTGTGGGTCCTGTCAGTCCGGAATTTAGTCTGTTTGAGTGTCTGGGTCCTACAGAGTCTGTCGTTCCTCCCTTTCGACCCTTTCCTTTCCAGGTTACTTTCCTTCGACAAACTAGGTCTCTCCCCACCAGTTCAAAGGATAGTCACACTTTCGGATACAGAAGTCGACGACTATGGCAATCAATTGTTTACTCCTAACTGCAGACTCGGTGTTCTTGTCTCTACTTACGGTAGACGGGCACACGGGCACAATCTCTCCCAAGACAACATTGTGTGTTCCCGATTCGTATTTCAAGTGACTGAGCCGAACCTTTGTCTACTTTTGGTCGCAATCTTTATTAAGTGAAAATAAAAAGAATATTTTAACTTTGTGTCATCGTTAATATTCTTTTTAGTGGACTGACGTTTTGGAAAAAATTTGAAATTTTGTCAATATAAAATTTTATTGTAATTGACGGGGACTATACAAGTTGACACTGTTCTTTATAAAAAGACTTACGTTTACGCAACTCGCTATAATACTGTTATTTGCGACGTCACACTCAGGTACCACAGTACTTAATAAAGGATCGTCCCTTCCAAACGAGAGACTAAACTTTTCCCTGTGTGCCCCTTTCTCGTCCTGTCTGAGTGCAGTCGTACACGACTGAGTAGTCAGTAGTTGCGTCGGGACTTACCCCCGAGGGACTGACTTATTCGAATATGATACGACACGGTTCCTATAAAAACAATGATCATATAAGTCGTGTTGTAAACTTTTGTTTTATCTTCTTTAGAAAAATTTACAGAAGTAATTTTGTAAAAAATTTCCCTAAAGACCACGTTTTTGACGTGATAATGAAACCGTTCTGTCTGTGACATGACCAAACTGGAGAATCTTGACTGTTACTTCTTGCATACAATACGACTTTTACGGCTAGAAGAGGGACTCGTTTCCTCTTCCCCAGTCTCACGACACGATACCTAGACGCGAAGTCGTAACGAGACCCGTTATGAAATCCAAAGATTGCATGTCTTGGAACTTAATAGCCCGGTGGAGACCAGAGGTAGGTCTTTATGTCTACCCACCCAAACCGGATATGACCTCTTTTGGTCTGCTTCAGTATTATGAAATCTTTTATCCTGGAAGAACCCGGAATGGACCACCGGGTCAGCAATTCTCAGGTGGAACGTTATGTCCCCTGTGTCCGAACTAGGGATCAACCCCTTGATTCTAAGGTGGACGGTACCCCTTTGATTCGGGAGAGTCCCGTTGATGTCTCGGGTGCTCGGAGTTCTTTCTAGAGTGTACTACATTTCTAGGGTGTATGGTTTCGGTTTATTTATCAAACATTTTTTGTTTGTTTTTTTATCCGGGAAGAACGAAAAGGAAGGAAGTAAAGGATCTGGAGTCAGTCAGGTGTGTCAAAGTACTCTATACCGGGGTCCTCTTATACCAAAATAATTTGGTATAAAGAGTAATTTCTCGAGATGTAAAGACTCTATGGTGACCGGTAGTCCTGATGTCTATTTTAACTTCTAGTATATCTGTTCATATCTACGTGTTCGTTTAAGTCGCTCGTTCTTGAGTTGTAGTGGACCGTATTCTGTGTCAGTTCTTCAGACAAAGTTGATACTTCTTGTCTTCGGTGTCTGGGGGATTTTCCTTCACTGACCCCTTCTTTTTGGTTTACGTGACTCCGTCTCGATCCTTCTTCCCGCTCTGTATGTCGTCGACTTTTGGGTGTTGCGGAGACTTTCGACGGTAGTCTCTGCGCTGGTCCCGGTCTAGGGAGGGAGGTCGAGCGAAGAGGGACGTCGCACGGGATCTGAAAGGACGTGACGCAGAGGTGGCGGGGAGAGGTCGTTCTTAGAAGATCTCTGTCTACGTCTCTACGAGGAGGTGAGTGAAGTTTGCGCCGGTCGTGATGGGTTCTGAAAGGACGTGACTTGGAAGTCACAGGGAGAGGTCGTTCTTAGAAGATCTTTGTTCAGGTCTCTACAGAGATTACGAGATAGGTCAGTGAATCTGCATCTGTTGTGCAGGTGTGTGTCCTGTCAGGACGTCCCTGGATGTGGCTGTGAACGTCTGTGTTAGAGTCTCGTAGAGAAGGAGTACAGTGTAAAGTCTACAAGTATCTCTTGAGTCTCGGGAAGTGTCTGACTGCGACAAAAAATTTCCTCCCGTCACTCGAAAGGACGGAATTCCACTTTGATTTAAGTCCCAAAAAAAATGGGTTTCCCCCTTTATAGAAGAATCGTGTACACCAACCCAGAGGAAAAGAAAGAGAAGGAGAGAGAGACAGGGTAAAAGTACTTCCCCTCTACCCTTGTTGGAAGTATAGAGGAAATGGAGGTGAGGTCGACGTGTCACTTGTTGGTCACAACAGTACACTTTGTTACATGTAAGAGTTTCGTTTTGACTACTTGTCTCGTTCGACGGGCAGGACCCACACTAAATCTCTCTTCTGAGAAGGTTTACCAGGTTTACCCGATGGAAGTTTCGAAGTTCACTACAGATTTTAAGGGAGTAATTACCAAGTACTCGAATGGGCTTCTGTGACTGATATATTTTTACTGAATAACTCCCTCCCCTCAGGTCGATGTCAAGGACTTTAGTCTCACTTCGACGCCCTCCCCCACCTCCTAGACGTCGGAACGTCTCCCCCCGTGAGAGTCGTGTGCCCCGTGACGGGACCCGGGGAGAGAGGTGTCTAGAACCTGCCTCGGACCGTGAGACGTATACAGACGGATTAGCCCGTGGAGGACCATCGTCGCCGTGAGTGCCGAGGTCGGGTGAAACCGGAGTCGAAAGTGAGATGTACGGTCCAAACCCCTAGATGAGGTTTGAGTCAGACCTAGAGAACAAGGAGACCACGGAAACGGTCGACCGGAACTCAATTAATGTCAGACTACTTCCTCTGGTTGTGTACTTGTTTATTAAGGGCACGTCACGACACTCGCGATCTTGTCTTCATTCCGTTTTGCGATGTCCTTATGGGTCACGACGGACCCTTTCAGAAGTGTCTTTTCGCACGTTAGCTCAGAATTAGGACTCTGGATTTTACTAGAGCGTTCTTAGTAAGGTCCCGATTACTTGGTGGACACGTTTCTCTACCTCCGTTCTCGGTCGTCCCGGGGTCCTACCACTCTTCAGACCACGCCGACCTCGTATTCCAAAATCTTCCCCGTCTTTCTCTCTGTCTTCTACACTAAACTACTAGCGTCTGTAAAAGGGGGACTTACATTGTCCCTTGGTTGTCTCCAATTTGTACTCTTACGAGATGAGTGTAACCACAAAATCTTTCCCTTGTTTCGTATGTCATTAACAGTCTGTCTCATCGGTACAATTGTACTGGACAGTTTATAGAGGAAGAGTTTGTCACCGAGGGTGACCCGTTCTACAACGGGGGACCCCTGTAAACCGTTACAGACCTCTGTTGACACCAACAGTGTAGACCGTCCCCACCCTCGGATGCGAACTGTAAATCGCCCGTCTCCGTTCCCTACAACGATTTGTAAGATGTTATGTGTCCTGTCGGCGGGTGTTGTTTCGTAATAAGTCGAGTTTTATAGTTATGACGGTTCCAGTTCTTTGGGAGAAGATTTTCTACTCTACCGGTCTCCCACGTTCCACTGTGTCGGGTGTCCCTGAGGAGTCTCTCCGTTTCTCCTCCGGTCCACTAGCACCCCGAAGAGTGTAAAACAGGACGGGGGTGGGCGTCCACACTACGAGTGTGTGGGTACGTTGAACCTCGAGTCGAAGAAAGTGAGCAAGGTACCTCACTCTTCCCGTGATAATGACGTTATTGGAACTTAAACTGGGTTGACTAAAAAAATTCCTTTAGCAAAGATTTGTAGTTATGATCTAATCACTGTTTCCACGAACGACTAGTTTTATCCGACTAGTTCCTCCACGTCTTAGGGACGGACCCCGTCACGAGGTTCCCTCTTTCTCGGTCTTGTGACGGAGGGAAGTCCATCTTAGTCACCGGAAAGTCAGGTCCATCTTTACGTACCTTTTCGTCGAGGAGGGAGGAGAAGGACTTGACCTCAGCGACTAAGAGGTCCGGGGAGAGGAGATGACAGGGGGTCCGGTCTTGTGAGGGGTTCCCTGTTTGGGTTTAACGACAACGGTAAAATTTAAGTTCAGGGTCAAGGACCACCCGAATCTCGGTGACCTCAAAATTTTACATTTTACCATTTTTGTTCGGTACGAACTTCGGGTTATTACACGACCCTCACCCCTATAGTTTCATGTCAGATGGGTCTGGTTTTTCCTTTTGTTTCGAAAAAAAGTCTATGGCATAAAAACGACGAAAGTAAGAGAAACGATCGACACAGAAGGCCCGAGTGGAAGTAGAGTAATCGCGACGGAGGTGGTGTTGTCAAGTCGTCGATCTTCGTCAATAAACCTTCGTCCCATGTTCGTGGTTTGTGTCTTCAGTGCAACTTGAGGCGTTTAACCTTTTGACGGGAGAACAGCCAAGAGTTGACTCCTTTACCCTAACATAAATTTTCTGTTACGGACACTTTCACGAACCCGTCACAATCCATCCACCTTATCCTTTGTCCTCAGGTTTTACCACCACCGATTTTCTGTTCCTTCCCTTTTCGAGCGTTTTTATCTTGTTTTCTTCCAGGCCCCTGGCCTCACTCCTGAAGTCCATCTAGTCATGAGGACCGGTTCGGGTAAACGTATCCCGTCCGGGTCCCCTTCCCTTTTTGTATTTTTCTCCTCGGTTTCCCGAGAGAGGGGGAGAGGGAGGGAGGGTGAGGGGGTTTTGGGGTTGGNGGGGGGGGGGGTGGGTACACGACCGTGCGAGAGGGCGAGAGAAGAGAAGCGTAGAAACTCAGCCGTACGGGAGTGTGGAGTTCCTACCTAAGAGAACGATAATAGGTTTATTTTGTCTCGACATTGTGACTAAACAGATTCTCGACATTGTGTCAGACAGGTTCTGGGCTCTCGACACTGTGCGGTTCCCGAAGTTGCAGGCAGTGAGATTTAGAAACAACACCGTTCTGTCTTGGTTCCTTGTATGTAAGAGAACTGTCCGTCCTTTGTCTTAAAGTATCTAAGTTTGATGTCGTACACCGACCCTTCTCGAGACCCTGAGACGTTCTGCACTCCTAACTTCCCTAGAAACGTCTCGTGACACAGACGTGTCGCATAAGGACCTTCCTACGTCACCTTTCTCCGTCGTCACCGACGACGACCCCTCCTGCGTCGCCCCCAGTTCCTCGTCCCCTTCCCTTTGTCAGTGACAAGTGTCACCCGGGAAGACATTCGAGACTTACGACCTAACACCTGTACGTGGTGGATGTGTATGTAGTAGTAGCAGTAAATTCTCTGTTTACGTACTATATTTTGGGTGCTTTATCCCCTGAAGGGACCACCCGGTCACCAATTCTGGCACTCGAAGGTTACGTTCACACGTCCAAGCTAGGGACGAGTCCCTTGATTCTAGGTGTACGATACACCGAACCGATTTTTTTTTATTTATTTAATTTTTATGCTCATTGAATTTTTTATTTATTTTGGGTGTTTTTACTCGGACATGTTTGTTAGGGCGCAATCGCTTAGAGTTCACAGGTACGAAAGTAAATCGTCAACACTTTCTTCTCTTGTGGCTCTAGTTGTCGTCCTTAATTTTAAGTGAAGACTGGAGAGTCGAGACTGAGGGTTGGTGGTCCTCGAGGAGACAGACCTCCAGGGAAGGTTCCCGGAGAGGTTCTCTCCTGCGAGGTTTAAGTTTAGAGGGAGAACAAAAGGAGAAAGGAGGGGAGAAAGGAGGTTCGGATTCAGGGAAGACTATAAAAGGTCATAATCATCTTTGTTGATGGGTGGGTCGAAGGGTTAGCTTTTCGGACTCGTCACGGAATCCCTGGCAGAGTGGGAGTAATGTCAGCGTTTATGACATTTAAGGTAGAATTGCTACGCAAGGTGCGTCGACAGGAGAGGACGACAGGATGACGACGGAAGGTGTGCACGAGGAAGGGACGTTACCCTGGAGGGCGGTCAGAGGGTCGCTCAAGTACGAGGTACACAGGGTCGGGAGTGGGGGCAGTCGAAGAAATTTGTGCTACTGAAGTAGTCCGACTCCTCGGAACCTATCGAGGGACGACGGATGTCTTAATTCAGGTTTACGGGATAAAACTGTTTACTGACAAATGTAACACCTGGTCAACTAGGATAGGTAGGATTTCCTTTCGTTGGGACTTATAAGTAACTTTCCTGACTACAACTTCGACTTTGAGGTTATGAGACCGGTGGACTACACTTCTCGGCTGAGTAACCTTTTCTGGGACAACGACCCTTTCTGACTTCCATTTTCCTCTTCTCCCACCGTCTCCTACTCTACAACCTACCGTGGTAGGTTATTCTCCTGTACTCAAACTCGTTTGGGACCCTCTACTACTTCATGTCCCTTCGGACCACACGACGTCAGGTACCCCAGCGTTTCTTTGTGTCCTGATGGGACCACGTGACGAGACACCCCCAGTCGGTGAGGCGGTGCGGGACATAGTGTATGGACTACTTTAAAGTGTTGCACACGGACGACCTCCGGATGTTGACCCACTTTCGGGTCTCCGGACAGTAGTCCGGGTTGTAGCCGAAGACCTCCGTCGACTATCTGATGCTCGCGGTCGAAAACCCCTTCAGCTGTCAATTTTACCATGCCTGTGGCATGTCGTATCACGGTCTGCAAATGCTCCTCAGGGCTGTGGACTACGGAATGACCCCCTAGGCTCGGTGGTCGCGGGCGTCGTCGTCGGGGAGCTCGTCCCGGTCGTAGACGATGTGCGACAGACGAGGGGAGAAGTGGAAAGAGAGGTTTACCACCTGTTTACGAGGAGGGACTTCAAAAAAAAAAAAAAAAATGTGAGCCACAAGTACAAAATAAAACTCTCTCTCTCTCCCCTCCCCTCCTTCTGTGTCCCTTACGAGTGTAACGATGATTGTAAAATCCATCACCGAAGTCCTGACTCGCTGACTTGTAGTTTTAACACTTGTCTTCTGATTAAAGTGGGGATTGTGTACGGACGCGACACTGGTGAGACTTCCTTAGTCGGAACGAGTAAAGACGGAGAAAGACGGAGGTGTAGTTCCTTTTCCGTCGACAAAGGACTGAACTTTCGAAGGGGGAGTGGGGAGAAACGAATAGGTTTCTCTTTAAGGACAGGTGAGAAGACCTGGGGATGAGTAGAGTGTAAAGGAGACTTTTCGGAGAGTCCTACCGAGGGAGGAGAAACGAGGAGACTGTGAGAGGTGTATATGGGGGAGTGGTATGAGAAAGTATTAACAAATACAAAGATAGAGAGGACGGTCTTTTCAGTCTCCGAAATTGTTTTTTTATTTCTTCGTCGACGATATAAAGTAAGTAGAAACTTAGGTGACGTGGAGGGACGATCGTAACGTGTATTTACAAACGACTTACTTAACCGTCGTTCATGAAACCATTTTTATATTGTGTAATAAGGGGGTTAAGATATCTGGAGACACCGATTTTAGAGTAAAGAAACCGGAGAGAGACTTATGGATAACCGTGCGATGGCGTCCAGAGTCCTCCCGGCCAATAAGTTTGTCTCGATTGTTTCACGGACGATAAACATTTGTCCCGGTAAACATTTGGGAGACCCGATCTAAATCTCTAACGGATAGGTTGAGCTTGTCGTTAAGAAACTCGTGAATGGGTGAGATTGTTCACAAAGAAAGGGTTTACAGACCTCAGGATATTCATTGGAAACAAATGGGACTTTTGTAAAAGTCCCTTCGACTTTCCTCGATTTTTATTTTGTGCTTTTATTTGTGGTACATCACTGGGATCTCCCTGGGTGGGCAGTCACTCGCCGTCCGGGGGACCCCCCGCCCCGCGAAGTCTCTGAGTCGCGACTGGGGACCGTGAAGGCGACAGTAGTCGACGAAATCACGGACTTGGAGGGTCCGGGAGACGAGGGATCGGTTCTGGAACTGTCAGGCAATTAGTGTTCTGATAAGTCCATTTTGTCGTAGCTTTCGTTTCACTATTCGAACCACCGGGCTCCTTGTCACCAGACGTCCCGAGGACCTGGGTCGGGAGAGTCTATCTCACCCGCGACTGGCGGCAGGGTCGCGCCACCAGGGGCGGGCCCGCAGGGCGCGCTCATGAGTGCCGAGGCCCCACATCTCGCCCAGGCTCGGCACCGCCTGCATGACGCACGTCACCTTGTGAGACATCCGGTCGGGACGGTCCTTCAGGGCCCCTGAGTCCATGGGCCGGTGCCCGGAGTGGCACTTCGGACTAGAAAGATTTCTCCATTGTCTTTCTCAGTTGATTCATAATTCCGCTGTCCTGAAAAGTCGGGTTCGTCCCGAAGGAAAATAAAAATTCCTGCAAGGTCTTTGTTACCTTAGTTCCAAGATTTTGAGAACTGTTAACTTACTGTCTGTGACAATTGTCGCTAGTGTAAACACCGAAGACTATTGATCTTATATGAGTACTTACTACCAAAGGTCCCCTTGTTCTGTAAGTAATTTTACCTTTCTTTCCACTTGTTTGAAATTCCCAAATTTAAGTCTCGGGTTTAATCCTATTCTTTCAAGTTTACGTGTCTTCTGATGTTACATTTGAAAACCACCACTCGTGTGATCTGACGTGTGTCTTTATCTTTACATTCCAACATGTGTGTTTTGAATAGATTATAAGGTTTGGTTTACACCGGAACTATTCTTTATTTGGGAAAATTTTCTGTAGTCTGACACTTTCTGACAATGTGTAAAACACGAAGATAAATGCACTTCGGGTTTCTTCCCTTTGGATATCTGTCTTTCGCTTAGTCACCGAAGGGTCGCGATTCCTATCCTTATTCCTAACTAATATTTCCTCGTTTTTTTTTCGAAAGACATCACTATCTTTACAACAGTTTGACTTAACAACACTACCAATGTGTTAAGATATTTAAATGATTGTAGTGACTGAACATGTCAATGTTTCCCATTTAAAATAAAATACATTTGATATGGAGTTTACTTCGACGATTTTTTATATTTTTATATCACTACGAATGGTACATAGTGAACTATAGAAAGATTTCTGTGTGGATCTATTCTTATGAAAGACACACATACACCAGTCACTTGTGTGACGGTTAAATCGGACAACTGATCGTAATACCTTAACCAAGTATGATGTCGAAAAATAACTATCAGTTTGGATACTAAAAAGGTCTTCCACACATGTCTACACTCTCGGTCTGGTATTTCTTCCGACTCACAGTTTTTTAACTACGAAAACTTGACACCACGGCCTCTTGAGAACTGTCAGGAAGCCTGACGTTCCTCTAGTTCGATTTCAGTTAGGATTTCCTTTAGTTGGGAGTTATGAGTAACCTTCCTGACTACGACTTTGACTTAGGGGTTTTGAAACCGACGGACTACACTTCTTGACTGAGACCTTTTCTGGGACTACGACCTTTTCTAACTTCCGTTCTCCTTTTCCCCCGCTGTCTCCTACTCTACCAACCTACCGTGGTTACTGAGTTATCTGTACAAACCTGTCCGAGACCCTCTACCACTACCTGTCCCTTCGGACCGTACGGCGTCAGGTACCACAGTGTTTCTCAACCTGTGCTAGTTCGATGACTTGTTGTTGTTGGGGGATTGGGGAAGCAAGATGTAACGGATAGGGTAAAGAAACTATAATACTTTTGTTAATATAATTAATACTGTTAAACTTTCTATGTAATTTCGAGAGGTACGAGATAACCAAACACCATTCTCCTGTCTTTGCTTTTTCGTCTTATGTTATTTTAGATACTTTTAGTGTGATCTACCGATTGGGTCAATTTCTGACGGAACGAAGGACGAGTAGTCCCGCGTGTTTTTTTGCTGTCCTCCCGAGAGGAGAGACTATGGTCGTGACATTTCCGAGGGTAAAACTTTTGGAGTCAAGTAAGCCTTTCGTGGAGACTTACCAATCTTTATCAAAAATTTCTATTTTTGGTTAATTCACATATTTCGTTCAGGTGGGACCCTAGGACCCATGGATGTCCCTTTATTGGGATAAGAGTCTATAGGAGTACGGATACTAAGATTGTCATAATTCCAGTAAGGTTTTCAAAGGTCCGTCTAAGTAATAAGGGGTGACTTTTAGTTTTTCTATGCACATAAAAGGAGAAAAACATAAGATACGGTCATAGGGTGTACACCCCATGTTCCCCTGTAAGAAATTATCGACATATAAAATAAAAGAATATTTAAATTTTTACACATAGATAGTGTAGTTCTTGAAACTGAAACACTTATGGTAACGAATTCTTCAAAGAAAAATTTTATTTCAACCGTAAAATTTTCACTCAGTTGATTTTCTTTATTTTTATGTGTGTTGAATATAACACGAACGACAAATGGTTACTTACTACGTTTGACTCATGGGTCCTGTGGGTCAAGTGGTTCCCACCACTTTTGTTGTCGTTCTTGTCATCACTAGTATTGACTGTGAGACCATGCGAGTTTCACACGGGTCGTTTGAAATCCGTGTGTAACAATGAAAGGGGAGGGTTGGCACATTTCATCTATTTTAATACTAGAGACAAACGTCTCTCCTTTACCTCCGTTTCTCTTCAATTCCGTTAAGTAGGTAGATTCCAGTGTATTCGTCCTTGACCACCTCGGCCCGGAGTTGGGGTCCGTAAGACGTACGTCTTAGACAAGACATGGTATGACGTGGAGTATTTTTATAATTTGACCCACTGTCTATACTTTTTATAACTCTACCATTACATGAATGACCCCAAACTCTTCGTTTCTTCATTTTTCGTTAGGAGTATATCCTCATTAGTTCGGGTACCATTTATATATTATGTATTGAGGTACCTTTTCGTTCTCTCCGTTCGGTCTCCGCCCCGGTAGTCCCTCGTACCTTAGATCAGTTTTGGTCGTATTCCATAGTGTGTCAATCCCCGATTGACTCACTATGACTAGTCGCCAAGAATTAGAAAAAGTCATTGTTTAGGTACCTACCGTTGGTAGGTGTCCCGGGAGGGTAGTGCGGTTCCCACCAAGAGTCCCCTGGACGACAGTCCGGTACGGACGGAAAGGGGACTATGTGTGTACTAGACCCTACTTTAGCCCTTTTCCTCTCCAGTACCATCGATAATGCTAGTCCTAAGTCTCTCTTAGGTCCCGAACGAGGTGCAGGACTCCTTGTGTTTCTTAAACTCATCCACCTCCCTACTGACACCACGACCTCTTCTGAGAACTCCCAGGGACCCCGTCGTTCCTCCAGTTTGTCAGACAGGATTTCCTTTCGTTGGGACTTATGAGTAACCTTCCTGACTAAGACTTCGAGGTTATGAAACCAGTGTTCTACGCTTCTCGACTGAGTAACCTTGTCTGGAACTACGACCCTTCCGTCTTCTTCTTCTCCCACTGTCTCCTACTCTACCACCCTACCGTGGTGACTAAGTTACCTGTACTTAAATCCGTTTGAGGTTCTCTACCACTGTCGGTCCCTACGCACCGTGTGGTGTGAGGTACCCCGACGTTTCAGTCTATGTCGAACCGTTGACTTGTTGTTCCCTACTGATACGATCGTTCAGTGTCTCGGATTCATTACTATACTTCTGGGTGTCGATCTTGTCAAACACGTCTTACCAGTGTCGTCCTCTGTGGGACTCTTTTGACCCAGTCCCGGCACTCGACTCCTACTCGTCGATTGTCGAACGGAGACAATATTTCGTCTCCGGTCGTTTGAGACCAGACATCAGGTTTAAGTCCAACGACGGACAAGTATATGTGGACACTCGATTCTTATCAAAGACGTAAAAGTTTACACGTACAAATTTGTCACTATATTCATACATGATTATCGGAGTTAAAACCGAGAACCGGGTGTGTTGGATTTTATAAATGACAGGTAGACCTGAAAATGGTTTTTTTTAATTTTCAAACGGTTGGAGTCATTTTAGTTCTCCTTCGGTGACTATCGAAGACTCGTGTCTACGGTCCTTATTTCCTTGAGAGATCCCTCGAAGCAGACCCGCGATACCTGTCCTCTCCTCTCCCCTCCTCTCTGACGACAGTTCCTACGTTGCTACTCCGGAGTTACACTCACACCGTGTCCTACCTTCCTTTTCCTGTCCGAATGATGTCCGCACTTCGATCTTCACCGCCTGGGCGTCTGATCCCATTCGAGTCGAGGTCAATCCGGGAAGGTTATTCGGGGACGAGATTTCGGGACCCGGACCCTTATGAAAGGGAATCTACCGTTGTACTTAAAATGAGTACATTAATTCCATTCCCACAACGTGACCCCGGTAGTCGGGTCTAATAGCGGCACCCCGGTGAGTGTTCGTGGGAAGACTCTCCGTCCGTCCTCCGAGTGTCTTCCTCCGTCCACTACCTTCGTTTCCAGTCTCACTCCGCTCCTTCTCCGAGACACCCTTCCGTACGCCTGTCTGAGATCTTCGACTTTTCCTTCCTTTGTCTGCCTAGGTCTGCCTAGGTCGGAACGGTTCTGGAACTAAAATCTGAAGATTGGAAGTCTTGAAATTCTATTATGTAAGCGCAATTCAGTGATTCGGACACCATTAAACAATGTCGACTCATTCTTCGAAGGTGTTTCCGACTACTTCACACCGCCCTTCCCCCACTCATCCTGAAGTCTCTTTCTCACAATGGTTCGTCCTGAGAGACTCCGGAAGGGTCTTATCTGGGGTAGGCACAGGAGACGGACGGAAAACAGACACCTTTTGAGAGACGGTTACTTATTTAAATTAGTCTCTTCACTCTTCTCTTTCCTTTTGTCAGTTCGCTCGGTTTTATTATTTTGACATCGGCAATTTGTTTCAGGTCCTGGAAAGTAAGAAGGCGTTCCTTATACCTGTTATAACACTCGACAGGCACAAGAAACTCGACAAAACGTCTTTGCCTTTGGAGGTGGTCCACCTTCTTCAATTGACATGTGGGGTGTTCGTATATGTGGGGTCTGATGAGGGTTAATGGAGGGGTGGTTGGTGGGTCTTTTTGCAGGTGCTCGACGAGTGTCGGACGAGGACCTTGTGAGGGTCTAAGGAGTCCTCCGGGGGTCCCGCCCTGTGTATCAAACCTCCCGTAACTGGACGAGACCGGGGGAAACGGACCTCGTTATTTTGATGAGAAATCCGTGGTCCTCAGGAATCATGGACTCGGATTTCTTAGCTAGTGGGTGCTATCTTTGCCCCTTCCGTCCGCTCCTTCGAGGTCCTTCCCTTCGTCCGTCGTTCTAAAGTCGAAAATCTCGGCCGCACGAACTTTGTCCCCTCTCTCTCTGCTCGTCTGGGGCTCCTGAGTCGGTGTCACTTCCTGTCTCGTTCGTCGTCCTGGTGCGACTTCGAAGTGGAGGTGGAGGTCGGGACGCTCTCGGGTCTCACAAGGGCAGCGGTGGGGTCGTCCCGGTCGCTCCTCTCGCCGGTGTGTCTCTGACGCGCGCCCCACTGACGCGAAGGGGCGCAAGTGACGGTGGTGGGCCTCGCACTGAGTCCGGTCGTGAACTCTGGTCACTAGACTGAGGGACGGTCTCCTTTCAGTGACACGGGTTGTAATAGGGACTATACAGAAGTAGGTCATATTTTGAACAAACAAAGTGATCACTCGTGATCACATTATTTAACGAGCCAACAAGTGGACGAAGGGTGTCCACCGGGTCCATGACAGCCTCGTCGGGAGAGAAAGATTCGGTCCCCCTCAGGATGGAACAAACCCTTTTCCCGTTAGTGATGGGCGACACAGGGACCGTCCGGGCGCTCCTGCTCCTGCGAATCGGACTTTCTCGGGCACGCCTCGCGTGGAAAGTCTTTGCGGCGCTGCAGAAGGTCGACCCCGTGCAACAGGAGGGACATCGGCGTCACAAAGCAGTCGTCTCCCTTCAAAAAGTTCATGAGGGCCGTTCGCACGCACCCTATCTCAAACCTCTCGAGGGCCTTGTGCTGCGGGGTGCAGAACCAGAGAAGGAGGCACATGAGGTGGGACCCCTACCCGACTGGCGATCCGTCGTCTCTCCTCTTTTCGCACTGAGATCGAGACGCGGCGACACGCGCACAGGGGCGGGAGCGTGGGTGCGTTCGGTCGAACGACGTCTCACGCTACGGACTCGTAGAGTTTGCGAGGGTGATTCACAAGAAAGGAACTTCGTTTACGATTGTAAGATTCAAACACAAATTTGAAAGTGTATTCACTAAACAATACAGAAGTGTGTAGGAAGACCTGTGACCTTTAAAAACAAGACTACGACCCTGGTCATTGTTCCATTCTCAAGACCCAACTTCCTTGACCAAATGCATATTTTGACACGAGACGCCTGAAACGTTAGGGGACTGTTGTCATTTTGTACCTATAACGGAAAACTTTTATTTTAACGGGTATCTAGGAGACAGGAAACCCCCTCGAGCGGGGTTAGAGGTTCCTATTAAAACTCCAATAAACAAGTGAAACGTTATGGGACCCTTTGTGATTTCCTGACACCTTAAATTCTCAAAACGTTTGACGTTTTACCCTCGTAAATAATCTGTAGTACGGTCCTCCACGTGTGTAATTCGGGACAGACAATCCTCTTTCCTGTCGTTTGAAAAAGACATTTTTCGTTTTTTCATTCATAAAATCCGAATATACGGTATGTCAGAGATAGTTTTGACGAGTCAAGACGGTAGTATAGAACTTCTGTCGGTGTCTATTCTACATTTGTGTTCTTACATCGATACAAGATTGTCTTGAACCCAATGTTTTTGTCCGTTACCAGACCTAAGTCGGGTATTCAGTGTCCCTCGACTACAGACCAAACCTTATGACTCTCCGTCGGGACCTGACCTCACCAGTCCCTCTCGAAGGACCTTCTTCGTGTCGACTTCGACTCTGACAACCGGTTCGTCCTACACGTCCAAGGGACTGTCTTTCTTTCGACTCAAATTTTTACGAGAAGATTATTGTCTTCCTCTTCCCCGTCGTCTCCTACTCTACCCAATCTATCGTAGTGACTGAGTTACCTGTACTTAAACTCGTTTAAGGTCCGTTGTCACCTCCTGTCTCCTCGGACCGCACGACGTCAGGTACTCCAGCGTTCCTCAGTCTGAGCTGAAGAGTTTACTTTGTTGTTCTTTTTGTCGTCTACCGTCGGTGCTCGTCTCTGGTCTCGAGGACTCCGGTGTACTCGGTCCTCCTTCACCTCTTATACCTGCACATGAAAGCTTTTGATAACGAACTCCTTCGTCTTATACTTAAATCGGAGACTAATGCTTTGGATAAGACTTTCGCTTCAACCTGAACCTCTTTTGAGGAGTACTGTACAAGTTGTCAATAGTCGGTGTAGGGGGCTGACGGTAGGGGTCGGTGAACAGTGTCCAAGATGGGGCGTCAGTCGTTTCTGTGTGTGTCGTACACCTTCGGGTCGTGTGTGTGTGTATTCCATCCCTCAGAGAGAGACACTCGAGTATTTGGTCGGACGTGTCGTCCGGGGGTCCTCGGGTCCGTGTCCGTCGGTGACGGGGAGTTCGACAAGGTCGGAGGTCCGTGACAGTTGTGCGGCACCAGTGAGTCTTCCTGGGGACCCCGTCCCGTCTCCCCACCCCTTGTCATTAGTCTCGTCCGAGTGTCGTCTAGGGTCGAGGGTGAGACGTCTGAAGTTTTCAAGAATGGTTTTACGAAAGATTGCAAGTCCAAGTTTACACCAAGGGTAGTAGGGTTTAATAAAAATAAAAATTTTTTGATCACCGTCATGTACTTCCCACTTACTTATTGTGTATGACTTCTTTTTGGGTCTTTAATTGTAAATAAAAGAGATTCATGGTCCTGTTCCCGAATACTGTTTGGTTTAATCTTGTTCTAATCGGAACAAACTTAAACTAACAACTATTATTTATTGTTTAATGTTGGACCGTTTATAAACGACACTTGTCATTCTGACGATTTTTAATCGTAGTTCTATTTAATCTTCTTTCGAACTTTAATCATTTTTATCTTTCCTACATTCCTTTATTTTTATATTCGTTATAAGAGACCATGATCTTTTAAGTTGTGTTAGTTAGATTCCGTCCCTTCTGCTATTTCGATGATTCCCGATCCGTTTAGTCTTCCATCTTTCGTTACTCCGACTTTGTTGTGTACTCTATAACTCTTCGGTAAACTTTTCTTAGCACTCCAGTTTTAAAAGGGAAGCTGTAGTTAGACGTTTGTACGTCCCAAAGTTTCCCTTTAACTGACATCGGTTGTCCTTCATCTTCTTTCTGTTCACACTCGACCCCATCTCTCTTTCCCACTATGTCTGGGAGGAGGTGAATGTCACCAAATTAGTACTATTTAGTTTTTATAGCGACAGTTTTTGGGGAAATTCTGTGGATTGGATGGGGTGCACTACCGAATCGGATCGGATACAATTTACACGAGTCTTGTGAATGTAACCGGATGTCCACCCGTTTTAGTAGATTGTGTTTTAGACAAAATATTATTTCACCACTCATAGAGTACATTGAATACCTTATGCCATGACTTTCGCTTTTTGTCTTACCATGGACCGAAACCTTAGCCCACCGACTGACACCGAGGGACGGTGTCGGGTTGTAGTACTCTTGAAGAGACGTATGGTGTGACTCTTTTTTCTAGTTTTAAGTTTCCTGTCAAAGAGGACTTACGTAAAGTGAAAGTATGGTATAACTCCACCTTAGTAATTCAACTCCTGACAGACATAATGATAGACAATGAATGATTACTTAAAGGTCGTAGTGTTAGAACCCCCATGTCTGCCAGTGTGTCTCAGAGTAAACAGGGGTGAACAGACAGGACGGACCCATTTATTACTCCGACGAGAGACTCACTTACCAATCACCTCACGAGACGACGAAGGGGCTTGTCCATTAAGACTGACTAGTATCTTTCTTTAAAGAATGGGATGAGACTGGGGGAGTAGGACCCATTGATAAATTCCATTTAAAAATTTATAGTCGAAGTGTGGTTCATTTCCGATCAAAATGGGTAAATAAAAAACAATTTTTATAGGGATTTTGTCTGTTTTATTCTGTAAAGGGTAAAAAGATACATCAATTATGTCCATATATTATTATCGAGTAAAAACTCTCGAAGGATACCGGTCTGTCAAAAAAATTCAAGTCGGAAAAATAAATTGAATCAGGTAAACTAAGAGTGTTGAAGAAACTTCATCTGGGGGAGTGTGTGTGAAATGTCTATTCCTATGATTCCGAGTCTCTTCGATTCAGTAAACTGATTTTAGTACCGCGGTTCGAATTTTGAGTCAGACCGTCCAAGTTCTGACCGACACCAGAATTGGTTAATCGTATGTGGATACTTTATTTCTTAAATAAGGTCCATGGTCTAATAAAGGTGTGTGGTTTAATTTTATTCCGAATATCCATAAGTATGAATTTATGTCTTTCAGAGCCCATATTATACAATAGTGCCATCGTCGTACACAGACACCTAAGGTGTTTCAGGACAGCATAAATAAGTGAGGAGATTGGAAGAGTCCCTCCGACGGTCGATCACGACCCCCGTGGTCCTTACGTCCTCGTGGGTGTGTCAAAAAAAATTTGAAACTCTAAACTGTAAATCTTTTTATTTTTAATATCAGTACTCTTTTTAGCCTTACACGATGTGAAGAGACGTGAACGGTACCCTAACATCCGGAAAACCCTTAGTACATACTCTTACTCTCTCAGCACAGGGCTAGAAAGACCCCGGATCCTGTATATGGGCGTATAGTAATACGTAGATAGGAACCCATGTACAGTATTGTGCGTACATTATCCGTAGTGTAGGGTCGTAGGATTTTGAGACGAGAGGGTGTCGACTTCAGGACTTCGTCAGGTGTAAGATCTCTTTCGAGGGTCGTTGACCGCGGATGGTGGAGGGACGTCCCGAACCATCCTCCTCGTCTTTACCGAGAGGGTGGTCGTTTGGGGAGAGTATGGTTGGAAGGACGGAGTGGTTTGGAGTGGGTGGTCAGATTGTCCCTCAGTCTGTGCGTCCTGGCGTTTTCTCCGGTCACAACCTCCCCTTTAGGGACGAGAAAGAGGAAGTCCCCTCTCCCGTCGGACCCGGTGTCTTAGTAAATATTCCGGACGTCTCGGGAGCTCTCCATCCGAGACCGGAGAGAAAAGGGTAGACCTGTGAACGCCTCGTCTTATAGGTACGGGAGGGAGCACGATAGTGGTCTTACCTTGTCATCTCCCGAAGGGACCACCGGTCACCAATTCTTGGGTTGAGCGTCACGTCCTGTGTGACCAAACTAGGAACCAGACCCTTCTAGGGTGCACGGCATCTTATTGTTCGGGGTGTGCGGTGCTCACTTGGGTACTCGACGTTGTTGATTTCGGTCACACGGGTCCCGGGTACGAGACGCTGTCTTCTTCGGAGACGTCTCTCTGCGGACGCGCTGACCTCTCCTCGAGGACGGTCGGTGTCGACCTCTTCCGGGGACACGTCGTCCTTCTGGTCGTGTCGGTTTTGTATTTATCATTGTAAAATTTTGTCTTCTTTGTTTTCCTGCCTCGCCATCTCTACCGGGGCCTCTCACAGACCTCCGGGACCTTACACCACACGAGGCCCCTCCTACTCACGTGGGACCTGTCCGCAGGAGATTTGGACTCCAAGTGCCCTTGCACCCACACTACGGGCCACTACCGATCTTCGGAGGTGCCCGGGGTGCACGACACGGGCAGTCCTTCTACCGGGGTGACGTCGTCACGACGAGTCGAGAGTCCCCTGTCTCCTCCCGAGGTCCCCGTGGGGAGTCGGGGCTGCTCCTCCGTGATTGCCGGTCCACGCACGCCGTCCCCACGGGTTTGAGCCTGCGTCATCTCTGGTGGAGTAGTCTTTCTTGCAAAGGTTTGGTCCCACGTTCTGGGGTTGTAAGTTTGTTGGGATGTTTTGCGGGAGTCGAAGGAGAGAGGGAGGAGGGTCACGGGTTGAGGTCTCTCTTCTCTTCCTTTTTATAGAGGTTTGGTGCGCGCGCGTGTGTGTGTGTGTGTGTGTGTGTGTGAGGTTTCTTGACTCCTCCTCTTATGTGAAACTTGGTGTAAACTCTAATTCGAGAAAAATTTACTTACCCGGATCCAGAATTTATGGGACGACTCTGATAAGATTATTAACTTTTACTGTCCTTTAATCTACAACGATTCCTTGAACGAAGGGTCATCCTTTCATCCTAAGTTGTGCTATGTCAACTTTCGTCACTCGCCCCTTTTATTTTAGTAAAATGTAAATGTAGCCATGTTTGGGGTTGTTTTACTCTGTGGAGTTGTTTGATTAATGTTCACTTATAATATTAATCTCGAGATCCCTCAGAGGAGGTGAAGATACCTTAATCAACGCTAAGGTCTTAAGATTTGTTGGTAGTTTTAATAACGAGTATCTAAGGATTCAGTGACCTCTTTGTGTCTGCACTGAAAGTCATTAATGGTGAGTGACGTCTAAGACGGGAGAACGGTTTCTTACAGGTTGATTCTACAATGTTTGTGCTAGCCCTTGGTAGCGAGTCGGTCCTGTCACGCTCCTTTCCCTGGTCTTGGAAGTGGCAGTCCTAAATCGAACTGTTGTACTTTTTGAAGGACCATGGTATACACTGAGTCTCTACTGACTCTTGAAGGAACCCTTTATGACTTCCGACACCCTCCGTAGGAAGACGGACCTGTCATTTTAGGGTGAAAAAGATCTCCGTCCCACTACTAAGACTTTTTGACAAGGTATGTCTCTCCTCTCCCACCTTTCATGTATCTGTTTGGATTGACCTCCGTCCATGTCTGTCTCGATCCCAAAGGGTCCACCGCAATCACCATCTCTTGGGTGGACGGTCACGTCCTCCGTATTCTCTGCATCCAAGCTACGGATCCAGTCCTTCTAGGGGACCTCCGCCCGTGTCGTTGGAGGTCATAGGGACGGACCTCTTAGGGTACCTGTCTCCCCGGACCTGAGGTCGGGTGTCCCAGTGTCTCAGTCTGTGTTGACTTCGCTGAATCGTGTGTGCGTGTCCCAATAAGAGACATTTAGGACTCGAACAATTTTGTTACGACGAATTGTTGGTGTGAAAATGTGACTTTAGGTCCTTGTAGCTGGGGGTGACTCCGACTTCAATGTCTTCAAGAGGGATATCGGTCTACTTATTCGAAAACAAAATTGATAAACAGACTAGAGGAGATGGTCCAGGTCATCGTTCGAGGAAAAGAATATGTATACATATAAAAAAAATTAAACCCCCTAACCTTTTGTAAACTAATACCACCAGGTCGGACCGATGGAGGACCTCAGGGACGACGATTTTAAGGGTTGTCCTCTACGTCAAAGAGACGAACACAATGGAAATCTCCTTGAGACCCCAGTTCTCCGTCAAGGGGATGAGTCACCTCCTTCGACACTGTCCGACATCGGCTCTCATAAGTGTAGTTCTACCGTTCCGACCGACTTAGTGCTACGTCCGACATAAGAACCCTTTGTCTACCTAAAGGAGACACCGTTCCTGATTGTCTCGTCTTCTCTTTGACTCTTAACAAATGCCCCCCTGCCCACTTAGACCATAACTGTCTTTGTCCCTACCTGAGTAAAAGATAAAATACAGTAATGTATAAGGAGCACCGGCCCCTACGGAGTGAATGAGTTCGTGATGGGGAAAGTAGAGACGGAGTAGAAAGGAGAGGAAAGGGTAGAATCCGTAAAGAGAACCCCACCTGTGAAGGTGGACCCTGACGACTTCCCTTTGCTCTTCTCCACTGTCCATTTTTGGGTATTTAAAACGTTGAGTAATCGTTAATCGTCGAGGAGACTCCCCGACCAGTTTCGGAAACCTCTTTCTAATAACCTTGTCCTTCCGTACTTCAAAGACGCGGAGGAGTTTAGTTCTGCACACACGACTCGAAGAGTGATCCGTATGGGACTTAAGACGGAGTAAGGGTCCCTCGATAGACATTAGGTTGAAGAGAGGAAGAGTAGGTCTCGAGCATCCTTATACCGTTTGACTCTGACTGTACTAAGGTTGTAATACGATTCTTATTGGAACTAAAACTAGATTACATTAAAATTTTTCGTCTCTGGTGAAAAGGCTGTTTCCAGGCATATAAGTTTCGATACCAAAAAGGTCATCAGTACACGCCTACACTCTCAACCTAGTATTTCTTCCGACTCCTGGTTTCTTGACTACGAAAACTTGACACCACGATCTCTTCAGGGAAGTCTTAGGGAACCTGTCGTTCCTCTAGTTTGGTCAGGTAGGATTTCCTTTAGTTGAGACTTATAAGTACCCTTCCTGACTACGACTTCGAGATTATGAAACCGGTGCACTACGTTTCTCGGCTGACTCACTCACCTTTTCTGGGACTACGATCCTTTCTAACTCCCGTCCTCCTCTTCCCCTGTTGTCTCCTCTTCGTCCACTGTCTCCTACTCTGCTGACCTGCCGTAGTAGCTGAGCTACCTGCACTCAAACTTGTTTAAGACCCTCTCTCACTTCCTATGTCACTTTCGCCTCGTTAACTTTCTCCATCACTTCCTGTCCCTTCTGCCCTCAAGTACCCCAGTGTTTCTCAACCTGTGTCGAACGTTATAAATTTTTCCCTTTATGAGTAATAAAAGTTTCGAACAATTATAACGGTCGTAAACAGTATGACGATTTTTGATCCCCTGTGTGGTTGTACATCTTTAGTCATGACCTACTGAGAGGCGGTGTCGGTTACTGTTAGTACCGTGGATTATGACACGACCGACTGTGGTGAAAGTGCTTATCGTAGGGGACGTCGGGCCGCAGTGGTCTCATCTTGGCATATCAGTCATTTACAAGGTGTTCTACTACCGAGTACAGAAACTCTGACCCTTTTTTTTTACAACGATGTTTATTCTTTTTTTCTTTCTTTAAGAGTCATTTCATCTATTTCAGGTAATTTCAAATTGGTCTTCCGTTTACGGTAAAAATAGATGATTAAAAATTCTCAGTCACTCTTTTCAGATACCGAGAACTTAAACTATTTTAGTAGGAAGTTTTCTGTGAGTTATTGAAATACTATTTAATGGTAGTCATCATGAGTCCCCCTTTTGTTCATTTTATAGGTTTAATAAATTTTTGTTCATTTTTGGGTTTAATAATAAGACGAGTTAGATACGGGGTAATGGTACCCATAAGGAACTTCTATCCCTGAAAACAAACGAAACAAGTAAAAATATCGGAACAGGTGGGAGTCTTGTTTCGGACCTTGTCTGACCACAAGTTATTTATTATAAAGCATTATTCATTTAGTTAGTTAGTCTTATTTTGTTCGGTGTGTAAATTGCCAACTTTTTTTCATCTCAAAAATAGGTTTTCAGACCGTCTGTCCATAAACAGAATGGAGTAGGGACAGAGTACCTAAAATTAACGATACCTTTTTCGTCGAGGTTTCTGAAACTCTAAAGATATGCAAAAGACCTTTGAAGGTTAATTGAAATACAGGACGAATGAAATGTCCGTCTCCAAAGTGAGAAGATCAAAGGAGTGCACCCAGAGGATCCGTAACGTGGGGAGTGCGAACATCGGCTTTAGAAGTGGTCCTTCGTTCGTCGGACACGTCTGGGTTCCACTTCGCTTCGGCGAGTCACCACAGGCTGAGAAGCGCTGGGGTACCTGACGTCGGATGACCCGAGGGGTCAGGAACCCTGAGAGGTCCGTTCTCATGACCTCACCCACGGTGACGGAAGGGGTCCCCTAGGAGGGCTGGGTCCCTAGCTTGGGTCCAGAGGACGTGACGTCCGTCTGCGAAATGGCGGACTCGGTGGTCCCTTAGGGTTTCCCTGTATTGATTTGGGTTTCCTGTATTGATTTATGTCTCTACAAAGGAACCGAGCTGTAGAAAAAAATTTTAGATAAATAAAAATTAACGAAATGTTATAACACAACCAAAGACGGTGTGCGGTCATACTTAGTCGGTGTCGATATGTGCACAGGGGAGGAAGCACTTAAAGGGAGGGTAGAGGATGGGGTAGGGGCGGGGCGGGGTCCAACAGTTTCAACCGATCCATAGAATTACTTACTTGAAGGTTTCTATCGAAGTTTCGGTGTCCGTATTACTAATTTAATATAAAAAGTTTTTCCTTTGAGTGTCTAGTCATATCACTGAATTTAGAACTCAATATGGTTCTAAACGTTGGTAAGTTCAGTAGACTGGAATTCACCGAGCTACTCCCCAAGTAAACTACTCCTCAACCCGCCTACCCCTGACGATTTGATGTGGTCTCTCTTTTCACATTTCCGTGTTTGAGTAAAAGTCGTTCAGGGGATCCGGTCAGTCCATTTCTCGTGAATACTAGTGTATAAAATAAACGAAAACGTTTACTCAAAACGTGTGTACTTAAAAGCATTTACTCAGATATCCGGGATTCCTTGAAAGTCTACCATCGTTTGTTTTTGCAATCACACAAAACGAGTGTAACAATTATGACCACGACGGACATGTTCTCTGTATTACTTTTATTTGATGGTGTGGATCCCTCGGAGTTCCTCTCTCTAAATTGAGGACCTTTAATACAAAAATAAACAGGACACGTGGGGTCCTATCCCAAAGGGTGGTAAAAGAATGGAACGTCTTTCGGGAGTGGCGTAAGATCTCCTCACTAAAAGAAGACAGTTTTGATGGTACTTTAATTTATAGTCGTCGTCGTTGTCACCCAGATTGTAGGTGACTATGTCCGAGTTGTATGTGTCCCTTCCCCCTCGAGTCTCTTACATCAGGTCTTTTCTCGATTTTCAATTCTCGTCGGTTGTTAGAGTCCAGCTGAAATCCTACTTCTCTGAGGCCGATCCCAGAGGGTCTTGGCGTTCAAGTCAGGGGATAAAGGACGTAGAACTAGTCGTCCCTGGTTTACAACGACTGACGACCCGGGGTTGGACGGAGGAAGTCCTCATCTACTGGGATGTCGAGTATCCGGATTATCGTCGTAGGTGAACAGGTGGCAGGTGACTTGACATTGTTATTGTTATTAGAGTATCGTGTACTGTACCTAAAAGAAGACATGGTGGCGGGAATATGTCACTAATCTACTGATAAATATCAATTCCTCCAATTCCGAATGTCTGTATCATTAGATCGGTTCTAGTTTGTCATTCACCGTATCGTCCACGACCCTAAGTCTTTGTCGTCGAGACCTCTGGGGTGAGATTTGGTTGTACGGAGTCACGTTTTAGATCTGATGGACCGTGACTCAAACCGGAGACAAAGGAGCAAACTTTGACTCCCTTCTTTATGTTGGCGTGTTGTGTCTCATACTTTACCCTGTAGAAACGTTTCGAGGTCCCGGTTGCGGATCATAGATTTCCATGAGTTGTATCAACTAAGTGAAGGAGGTCCATATATCTTTACGTTTTCTAAAGTAGTGAAGGGACGTCCCAACCTTTATCCAGACCTCTACTTTTTGGTGTAGGAAGGAATATTTAGGTAAGTGGAGAGTCTGTCGTGAACACCTTTATTAAAATTAGGAAGTACAAACACCTTTAGTAAAGTTTCATTTTCGTGAGTGTGGAGTGAGGGGTGCTTTCTACAATCTCAAACCACGTCTCCAGGGGCGTCATTCAGTGGGCCACCGTGACGAAAGGAGAAGGGGTCGACGCCCTCGGCACGATATCGGTCTGTCGTAGGATGATTTCGTAACTGTGTGTGGACTTTTTGGGTGGTTCGGGGTTTTGACCTTGCCTCTTTTGCAAAGGTTTAGTTAAAAGGGAAAGCAGAAAGAATCCTTAGGAGTCCGAGGGAAGGAAAGTCGGTAACTCAACTTGAAGTCCCTCTCTATTTGTAAATCGTACTTTTACTAAGAGGTATTTCGGACTACAGAAAATTTATGTATGTTCTCAACACGTAAATTTTATATGACTCTTGAGATATGTCTCATATTGAAAAATTTTTGGGTACAATAAATTAAGACAACGAAAACAAAAGTTGAACACATACTATGGTGGATACAGTTTACCTTCGCCGATACGTCTATACAAGATTCTGTTGTTTTTCGTAACGGAGAACCGTCTTTATTTTTCTTATAAATCTAAGAGGTTCTACCTCTCTGAGAACTTTAGACATTACACTGGAAGGAGTCTTTGATAAGTTCAGTAGACCCTTTACTGGGGGAATGCTGTTTATAAACCAAAACAAGATGAAAAGTTAAATGGCGAGGTAAAGTTTCTTTAATTTCGTAGTTGTTGACCACAAATACGTCCTCAGTGTTTCATGGGTTTGTCGGTGTATGTAGAGTCAAAGTAAGTTTTCGACCCTTTCGTTTAGTTACCTCCTATTACCTTACCCTATTTTAATCGAGTCAGTCCTTCTTTTGTATAAACGGAAGAGTCCACGGAGAAGAGTTTACCCGTCTCTCCCCCTTTTTAATTTTGGGTCAGGGGGTAGTGGTATCTGGGGTATTAAGTAGATCCACCGGTAGACGGTTACTTTGACTACTCTTTTTACAACACTTCCTTTTTTTCACCGTTGGGGGCAATTCAAAAAAAAAGACAATTCTTTCGTATTGAAAAGAGAAACGAAGAACGAAGTGGAAGATAAACAATGTAAAGGTTAATTCTAAACCGATAGATTTTTATCCATTCAACCGTGAGTGCTCAGGACAATCATTACGTCAGGAAATTCGATATAAGACTTTGGTACGTCCCAGGTATTTAGTACCGAGAAGAGTGTACTTTACTCTTTACGATTCCAGTTGACTTTAAAGACCTTCCCACCTTTCCACCTCGGTGGGGTCAATAAAAAGACGTTCAACGTTATTAACGTTTACGGAGGCTCCTTGTTGAGTCGTAGTCGTTAAGAGGTCGAGTTTGTATTCGACTTAGTAGCTTCGATGGACACTGGTCCATTTGGGGTTTTACGTGTCATGACCCATTCTGTGGGCCTTCTCGAAAACAGAGACTAGTAGGTAGAGGAAGGAGAAGAAATGTTCGGAAACCGACTGAGGACTACTTAATAGACCGCTTCCCTTTTGATTCTGGAGGATTCTCCACTCTACGACCGAACCTTTAGGTTATACAAATAAGGTTCCTTTTGGGTCAGGTGTTAATACATAGATAAGTTGTAGAAACCTTTGTACGCAAGATAGGGACCCAACCCTTCTAGGGGACCTCCTCCTTTACCGTCGGGTGAGGTTATAAGAACGGATCTCTTAGGGCACCTGTCTCTTCGGGCCATCCGATGTCAGGTCCCCCGACGTCTCAGTCTTTGTTGACTCGGTGACTCGTGTTGTCGAACCTTGCGTGTGACGTATCGACTTGGAATCAGGGTCCCACGGAATAGAACTACTGAGCGCCATAAACCCCGACACCCACCCTCCTTCCTTTTACCATTCTTTTACGGGCAGAGATAAAACTATCCTTCTCCTCGATCTCAGTAGTATCAAGGTACGACTTACTTTCGTAAGAGAGAGAAAGAGGGAGACTACCACGACTTATCTTATAAGTGTTCGAGTGGGTTTAAATTATTCGGATGACCCGACCCACTAACGTGAAAAGTTTATACGATCAAGGGTAAACCCCGATAAAACAAATCTTAGAGACAAATCGACACATGAATGTGAAACTCGTTTACTTAGTGTTTTCCACGTTAAAACATTTAGTTTTTTTAGTTCTTTATCAGATCGTTGATCTTTTTCGGTCTCTCCCTGTTTAGGGACCGTTAACAAAAAGTTCGGAGTTGGGTCGGTACAAATAAAGGTCGGCAATATATAGGGGGTTCCCAGTCCGAGACCCGTCCTCCTCTCCTCGAGTCCCGGACTCTCTCTCACTTCAGCGACGAGTCCTGTTCCTACGCCGAGACGGCACGGTCCCGGTCTGTCTACAGAGTCCGTGGGTCCTCTCTATTGTACCGGAACGTCAGTCTGTCCCGGCCAGTTTCAGGACCGAAGTATTTCAGACTTCACATAATTCATGTGTGTTCTTGACACGTAAAGTTTGTAGACTCTTAAGACATTTCTCTTCTTACTGAAAACTTTTACGGTGCAGGGAATGAAGACAGTGATAATATAAGTTGAATAGAGTTCCCTTTACGATGTCGGTGAAGGTCTGGTTTCTCTTCCTCTTCTACACGGAAGAACTCGTTTCTTTCTGTAAATCTAAGATATTCTCTCCGTGTGAACTTTCACCAGAAAAAGTTTTTGATAAGACCAGTAGACCCTTTGTTTGGATCCTAATGTTTATAAACAAAAGTAAGATGAAAGGGTAAATGATGAGTCGAAGTCTCTTTAATTTCGTAGTTGGTACCCACGAATAGGTCCACTATGATAGTCGAGACAGTGGAACTCATGCGAAGGACTACAGAGACTCGAAGTCAAAGGAATAGAAGTTTTACTCTAGTGTATGGATAGAGTTTCCGAGTAACTCTCAAATGACCTTTTTGTATTCGTTGTACGAATTAATTATGGTACAGGTCGTCTACCGTCCTTAAATTGTTTTCCTTCGATTTCGGGAGACACGTAATGTCGACTCTTCAGGTTGAAACCACTTGTAAAGATAGTGGTAGCCAATGAGTCTTTACTCAGGTTGTGTCGGATCGGGGATAGACGAGGGAGACTGGAATCGACTCTGGGTGACCGGACGTTTCCATAACGTCTCTCAGTTAAAAGGTCTGACTTCTTCGTTCGACACATGTACTCAATGTCCTGTGATATCCCATGTGTGTGTGTCTATATGTGTGTGGTGTGTGTAAACGAAAAATTCGAAGAAATTGGGTCAGATAATATCCCGGACTTTAAGGGATTAAGTAAGTAAGAAATTCCATGAAACAAGTACAATTTCGAATTGTCTACTAATGTACCTTAGTTCCTTGGTAGTCGATGAGTCGTGTACTATTATTATTAGTATAGATAGTGTCTTAGTTGGGGTCGAACATGGTCAGTCGTAGACTCGGGACTTCGTGACTGTTAGGAGGGTTTGTATGTTCCGCCTGTGACACGGGTAAAACTCTGTACCCGAGACTCTGATCCTCTGATCCAGTCACGAGTACCGGTGTCTCGAACATTCACTACCTTGCCCTTAAGTTTGGGTCAAGACAAGTCGTGGTTTCGGATACGTAAGCCAGTGCAAAGCGGTGTGGTACGACGGAGACGAGAGTGTTGTTAATCAAGACGTCTATTACGTAAGTGTGAGTGGCACGGTGTCAATCCCTCCCAGACCTTCTCTATTTCCATTTGTGATCAATTTACATAAACCATCGGTTGGAGGTTCTGTCATCGGTTACTTGGGGTGGGGGACCGAGGTCCTCACACGTCAGGGGAGAGTGTCCCATAGTGTCAACCCGGAGGGCCGTGGTCCTCAGACGTCAGGGGAGAGTGTCCCATAGTGTCAACCCGAGACTTCGGTTATCTTGCGTAATCCTCATGACCACTCAGTGAAGGCTCCGATTCAATAATTTTCGTACCATCTAAGACGGAACCAGAGGAAACCTTTGAACTGAACCTGTTTCGGTCGATGGTATAGGCCTCCTGAGAGTCCGTCGCATAACTTCTCCGGGTACAACGTTCTTTGACACCGGAGGCCGGTTGTCGGTACACTCGTTGGTATGACCCTCGTTCCGGAGAGCCGGGGCCGGGTCGGCAGTCCACTGACGGAGGGACTAGTTGATCTCGTAGTGCTCTGTAGGATTAGGTCTAGGTGGGTTGGCTCGACGAGAATTGGGAACAAGGTGTCTTTGAAGCACTCTATTATTGAAACGACAAATTTCGACGGGTTCAACCCCCCCCCCCCCACAATGAGTCGTTACTTATTTTGTCATATTTTTAGACTGTCTTCAGTCCCGAACTTCGTTGACAACCGGTTCCCCTTACTTCTTGCCACGAGTGGTTTCACATTATTTTTATAAATCCAGTACTCCCGTATGTTTTCCCTCTGTACCTGACTTCACTCTTTTTATGGCATTGCTATAGCCGTTTATGAATATAGCGTCAGATGCCTAATCGATCTAAAGGAGGAATGTCGTTAGGGTGTCTCGTCCCCATCTCAATAGAGGTAAAGTGTCTATGTCTTTGACTCCGGGTCTTTTGTTTGTCAAACGTCCCCAGTGAGTCGACCATTCACCGTTTCGGCCTTAAGCGGGTCCGTCAGGTCGAGGTTAAGGATGTGGGAATCGGCTGGGTGTGTGACGGAGAGTCTAGTTGTCTCTTTGACTTCTTTCGTTGGTTCCGGGACGGTCCCCAGTCCCCAGTTTCGCTCGGGGTCTCGAAAGACCGGATCTGAGAAAGTCACAACAAACTGTTTCCATTATCATTTCAAGTTTCACGTCGTCACGAGGTAACTAAAGTAAATTAGAAACTTTGTGAGGACCCCCTCTCTACCTTCTTTATGACAGTAGGGGTAAAGTGTCCACTCTTTTGCCTTCGACTCACTGCATTCCCCTAGTGAACCTGAGGACATAAATCTTAGTCTCAAAAGAACCGTTTAATACCTTAGAAGTTGAAACTCGTTTAAGACTATACAACTTTGAGAGAACAAACGGAATAGATAACTGTAAACGTAAACGGACAAATGTAAAGGCAAAGGTACCTGAATTTTTTATCTTTTCTTTTAGTTTCTCCTTTGTCGGGGTACTCTTCTTGTACTCTAAGGAGTCAAGTCAAGTCAAGTCAGCGAGTCAGCACAGGCTGAGACTCAACGTCGTGCGGTCCGGAGGGACAGGTAGTGGTTGAGGGCCTCAAGTGGTTCTGAGTGCAGGTAGCTCAGGCACTACGGTAGGTCGGTAGAGTAGGAGACAACAGGGGAAGAGGAGGACGGGGGTTGGGGAGGGTCGTAGTCTCAGAAAAGATTACTCAGTTGAGAAGCGTACTCCACCGGTTTCATGACCTCAAAGTCGAAGTCGTAGTAAGGGAGGTTTCTTGTGGGACCTGACTGGAGGAAGTCTTACCTGACCAACCTAGAGGAACGTCAGGTTCCCTGAGAGTCCTCAGAAGAGGTTGTGGTGTCAAGTTTTCGTAGTTAAGAAGCTGTGAGTCGAAAGAAGTGTCAGGTTGAGAGTGTAGGTATGTACTGATGACCTTTTTGGTATCGGAACTGATCTACCTGAAAACAACCGTTTCATTACAGAGACGAAAACTTATATGGTAGATCCAATCAGTATTGAAGGAAGGTCCCTCATTCGTAGAAAATTAAAGTACCGACGTTAGTGGTAGACGTTACTAAAACCTCGGGTTTTTTTAGTATATGGAGGAGTTAAAGTTGGTCTTCTTTCATGTAAGTGTTGTTTCGTGTTAGTGTCAGTATAATTTAATTTCGTTTGTCCTCACCGTACTAATTTCAGTCTCGAGTCTCGGAGAAGAGGTTCTCTTATTCTACCTAACTTTTTTCGTGTCGAGAGGGGGTGGTTTTAATATTAATTTATATGTACGGATAACAACTCGTTATTAGTAATTTTATCGAGGGTTTCTTTCTACACAAATATAGATCAGTTAATTTATATATATAATGACTGAAGAGAAGGGGTGTCACACTGTCAGCATTTCGGATGTCTGTGCATCGTCGATTTGTGTTCCCAATTTATGCTTCCACGACTACTGTGTCTTGACTTCTCAAAGTCTGGACTGTCGGGGTCGAGGTGTCAGTTTTAAAAGAGAAGGAGGTGTATGGTAGACGGTGTGTGTGGTGGGGGAGGGGGGTCGGTACGTGAAGGTAAAGGAGACTTCACGTACAGGTACATTACACTTGTAATAGATTCGCCCTCCAAAGAAAAAGACAAATACGGTCCTAAAGAAAGCAAACCCACCTTCTCTAGTCCCAAACCCCTGTCCCACAGAGTGTCTACTAAAGTCTTTGTCACGTAGGAAGGGGTCGGTGGCGGAAGGTAGAGTCCAGCCGATACCGCCCACTATAAACGTGACTACTTCCGAAGGAGACGACAATGACCGGTCCGTTAGTCCGGGAGGTCTGGGAGCGCCGGGTGGTGAGTCCGTACAGACGTCGTCCGGAGGTCCATTAGTCATGACAAAGGGCCGTCGAGATGGTTAGTCTTTGGGGGACTCACCGGGGAAACGTGTCGAGAGTCGTACGGCGCGCCGGTGTGAGGGAAAGGCGAAATGCAGAGTACCGTTGTGTCTGAAACTCGGACGACAAAAAGGTAGTAGCTCACCTTAAAAAAGTAAAGAGAGACGAACACAACTAAGAAAGGGGGACGAAATAGGAAAGTCCTGATAGTATCTTTTATACCATAAGTTGTGCCTAAGGGGTCTCCCGAAGAACCGACACCGAAGTTATACGGAATAAGACATAAAGCGAAGAGGAAGAGAAGTAGAAAACTGTGGAGTCTGAGGCAGGACGGTTAACGATCCTGTGGTGATTTTATAGACACGAGGTAGAGGTAGATATAAAGACTGGAAGAGTCACAGATATTTCGGACTTGCTTGATAGCTGTCCCTTGCCTTAATAAAAGGGGTACAAGTTTATCAGGGATTAAAATAATAATGGTTTGATATAAACGTCTTTGGAGTGAACGACTTGAAAAAGTCCTGGTGAGGTTAAAGTTTATTAGGCCGAGGAGTCCGGTCACCAAGGTTCGAAACCAAACCTTTTTACGTCAGTGTCGTACGACAGTCTTCGGTGAGTTCGCTTGAATTCATTAATAACATAACTGTAGAAAGGGGAAATGAGTGAACCTTTCGGTTCGATCTTTTATGTATAACGTTAATCTTTAACGTAGAAAAAAAAAGGCAATTTGGTTTTCCTTTGGAAGGAATGGTGTACCGTGTGACCTCTGGTACCGAGTCCGGGTGAACATTCTTGAACATGGGGTTGGGTGGTCGTGGTCGCGCACTCGAACGTGTGGACGCCGGTGGACGTATTGTCGACCGGGTGTAGGTAGGGTCTCAGTGTCGGTCTCTTCGGTGTACCACTGCTGTCCTTCCCGTACTCCCTGCTAGGAAAAGAGAGGTGGAGGGAGTTCAGGCTCCGAACTCGAAGGGTCGTGAGGGTCGTCCGTGAGGGGAGTGCGATAGGTGAATGTTCTTCGTGGACTCCGTTGCCCACTAGAAAGAGTCGTAGAACCGTCGAAGGGTGTGTATGGGTTTACCCTTATACTGACAAACGATACTTTAAAGAGGTATTTCTCCCTCCGACAAGTCGTACTTCTCAATAGTCAGATCCTCGTCGGAAAATTTACTCTCTGACCACTCTAAAAGAAAGTTCGTAACGAAGAGTCCTACAAGTTCGATATCATAAAGGATTCTACCACGTATTTACCACGATAATTCTATCGATTTCTTACCTTCGTCTTCGGTCGGACTCCTTTCCCTCCCCCACCTACATTTTCTTCATTGACTGTGGCTACTAGTGTTTGGCGCACGGTGGAAGCACGAGTTGTGTCGCATGTGTGAGAGAGCATCGGGAATGTCGGGGCTCTGCCCCGGAGGACAGTCTGTGTGAACGGTCTTCCTCCCGGACTCCACGAGTGGTTGATCCCTCGTCCCTCCGATCTTGAGGTTGAGGTGGAACAGACTGAGGTTTTGAGGTCGAAACTTGGTGAAAGAATAAGAAACACCAGTCGTGACAGGTCCTCCTCTCCCAATGTTCCGGGGACCTAAAGTTTGAGAGAGTAGGTTTGTGGGAAACGAAACTACGACATAGGTGACTGATCACATTAGACTGGAGGGACCGTAGTCCTGGTGTCCTTCTCACCAAAGACAGATCCGTTACTACTTCTCCGTCACGGGACGGATAGAGTCGGAGGACTTGTAAGACGACGATCCTCAGTCAGGGGAGGTTTGCCCTTGGTCTAGGACCTGACGAGGTGGACGTGCGTCGGGAGGAAACATATTTTGGAGGTGGTGCAGGTTGGAGGTCAAAAATAAAAGTAAAAGACCTCTGTGGTCCGGAGTCAAAGTGTGAAATCGATTACCCTTTACCGTTGACGTTCGAGAACAATTGTGAAACTCCCGGAGTGGGATGTAGTAATATGGATATACGAGAAAAGGTGAGGAGAGGTCTGTTTATACGAAAGAAATTTTGGTTTATTGATGGGTAGTAGTCACGAGGAACTTTGCCCACCTGGGTACATATGGTCAAAGATGATCACCGTGATGTAATATTCGGACAGAACCAGGTTAAAGACCCGAGGTGTTCTTCTTTGTTATAAACTCCATCAGGGAACTAGTATTGATGTCCGAAGGACCCACCGAGTCACCATTTCTTAGGTGGACGGTTACGTCCTCTGCGTCGTCCTCGACACCCAAGTTAAGGACCCAACTCTTGTAGGGGACCTCTTCCTTTACCATTGGGTGAGGTCTCTGTCTTCTCGGACCACCCGACGTTGGGTACCCCGGTGTTTCTCAGTCTGTAACTGAGTCATGCGTGTGTGCGTGAACTAGGGATACGACCGTTTAGGAAATATATATATATATATATATATATATATGTGTGTGTGTGTATGTATGTATGTATGTATGTATGTATAACAAGAATATATATATTATGTAAGGTATCTCGTAGACACATAATTTATGTAAAAACAGATAGACGAAATAGATTTCTTTTTCCGAGACGTTTCTTGACTCGAAAATGGTACAGGATCCGTCGAGCACGGGTTTCCGGACAGGACGGATGGGAGACAGATACGTCTGTACTAGTCTAAAGTGTCCCTCCCAGACACTTGGTTCCCCCGGCTATAATTCCAATGCCGGTAGATGGCCCCGGACTACACTTTTCCACGTGTACCGGGTAGTCTCAGGAGTGACCCGTGGGACTGACCCGTGGGACCCTCTGCCTCGAAGGTCACTGCCGCGACTCCCACGTTCCCGGCACCCCGGTCCGGGCCCGGCCCCATTCGGCACTCGTGCAACGGCGACGCTCCGCTGTCTTTCAGTGGCAACAGATTTCTCCCAGTTCTTGGACGAACCTTGTCTCCTCAGTCCTACTCTCCTCTGTGTGTTCCTTTTCACACGGCTTCTCAGGGGCAAAGAGTACGAATATTCTTTCTCACTCCCCACGGTCGCGAACCCTCCTCCCTCCCTTCTCGTAGGTTTCGTAGTCTCCTCCAGTCTTTGCTCGTGTCCTGGCGGTCGGTCTCCACTCCCCCCTAGCCGAGTGAAGCGAGATTCCTGGACACACAGTCTAAGAAATTTATTTTTTTCCTTTGTGCCCATGGGAGATCTTGTGTGCATTGCAGTTGTGTTGTCAGTTCGGAGAGTGGTCAGAGTCACTCTCCTTCTTTCTATGACAGGATGGTCCATACCTAAATGTCGCACAAGAGAAGTCTCCTAAGTACGTCGACTAGCTCGTGGTCTCCTTTGGTCGCTGTCGCGACACTACCGGGCACGCACTAAACATGATCACACTCGTCTTCTTTCTCTCCGGACTGCAGGCGAGGTAGAAAGGTCCGTACCGGACGCCGGTTCCGGTGAGTGGTAACGGTCAGTGTTTGGAGGGCGGTGACGGTGGACCGGGGCAGGGTTCCGAGAGGTCAAAGTGGAGTTCGGATTAGGGGTTGACCCCTTCTTTGAGAAGGTCAGATCCCTCAAGGGACCACGAGGTCACTGATTCTGACACACTAGGGTGTCGTCTTTCGGACCCAAACTGGGGACCAGTCCCTTCGTCTAGGGTGTATGGTGTTGATTTCTAGGGGCCAGACGTGTGGCGACACTTCTTCCTTCTAGGACTCACGCCGTTGATCCTGGAGGACGTCGGTTTATTATTTATTAAAAAAAATTGGGAGGTCAAATATCCTTCAAAGGAAAGGATGTTTTGTTGGTGCAGAGAGGAGACTACCGACGAATGTACTCGGAAAAGCAGTAAGAACATCCCAGGAGAAAGTGACCCCCTCGACTTGTACCTTCCCTCAGTGATTTTTCGGTTCAGTTCTCATTTTAAGTTCGTGTCAAGGGTCCGGGACGTCTCACATGTCTTTGTCGAGGGACGGAATCGACTCGAGACTCACGGCACCACTTTTACATCGTGAGCCGTAAACCGGGTGTCGTGTGTAATAAAACGTTAATGTGGGCGTACATTTGTAGGCACAACCGTAAATTTCGGATGTCTCAACGATTCACATATTTTACCAACTACAGGCGGAAGACGTTTTCAATTTTGCCTGCTCTTCTGTTTAGACAAATCGGGTCGTACACAAAATGGATTGGGCGGTCGTCGTTCAGTGTCCTTTCTCGGTGTGTCCATGAATGATAAACATTGGGTACCGATGTAGGTGTTTTATGAAGGAAGAGACGGCTATCTGTAACAGAAATTTAGGGAATTTGTCTTTTCTCTACTCCAATAAATTGTCTGACGGTTTTTTCAATCAACGTCTTCCGGATTTTCTTTTAACGACACTACAAATAACTTACAGGTTAAGTTTGCATTCAAAAGGGGAACCTACTGGTGGAATTACTGTGTCCGTCTTCGTTTGACATGCATGTCATTTTGGAGTAATTTAAACCCGATAGGATTAAACCCTACGTACCCTTAAGTCTGATTTCAATTGGAACGGCATTCATCCGTCTTACCGAATCAATTCGTTTAACTATAGCACTTGTTATAGGAAACCAAAAATTCATAGTAAATGTACATTGACTAGAATTAATGTTTAATTAGAATAGACAAGTTATTTTGTCTAGGGAAATTGTACCGATAAGTCACTCAATTGGATTTAAATTAACGAAACACGTTTATTGGTCATTTACAAGTACTTAATTTTAAGATAGTGAGTCTTATTAGTAGTTTTAGGGTTTAATCCTACTTAATTTCTCCAAAACGACATACAATACTCCTATCGGTGTATTACGTTTTAGCTAATGTTCCCTAGGTCTGTGTCCTATCGTTCGATCGAGGTAAAGGAAGACTCAGGGATATTAAGACTGGTCAAAAGTCGAAGTAAGTTCTAAAATGGGTAGTAGTGCGAGAACCCTTTAATTGGTAGGACAGACAGTAAGAGGACACTTCACCTTAGGAAGATTCCCCTGAGGGACCAAATGAGTTCTCAGAGAGGAGAACAGTTGTCTGAAAGTTAAAGGGAAAGAAAGTCCATGAAAGTCTGTTAGCCAAGAAGGGTCCCCACAAAGAAGTTTGTCGACCTTCGGGTCTACCATACCAAAGTCAAATTGAAGAATGGAGACGTGGGGGACCTTGGGACTTCCTTCGGGTTCTGCGCTCCCGGGGGGGACCCTTTCTTCCAGCCCGTTCTCCTGTCCGACGGTCCTGGTGTCGAGGCCCTCCTCTTGGCCCTGTCCGGGCGTTTCCGGACTCGGGGGAGACGGGTTAGCCGTAGGTGAGTCTGTGCAAGTTCCCCTTGGAATCGAGCAAAACGAGAGAGAAGGTCGACTTCCTCTTGACCGGAACTCCAGTCTTTAGAAGTGTCCTGACTTACGGATTGCCTTTGTTTCTTCCAGGTGACGGTTCTCGGAGAGAGAGTCGTCACTGGTTTCCAGTCATTGTCTCCCTCTGTCACTCACGGGACTCCAGTGGACTTCCGGGACGTCTTCCCTTCACGCGGGTGGGAGTTCCGATCGTGAGAGAAAAAGACGACACTTAACCTCCAGAAATTTGACCTCAAGTTTTCGTCCGACTTCCTCGGAAGTTTACAGATATATGTTCTAAACACTAATGTCAATGTTTTAAACACTGGTGAAAATGTTTACCCAGACACTGGATTCTTTTTCCAGAATACGGTGTCTCCATCTTTCACGATCTTTCGCGCCTAAAGTTGTGAGTGATCAGTGGGCGTCGTTGGACCCTACCACTTTGACTTCTTGAGGTTCGTGGGAATTATGAGTTTCTCTTTCGACCGGCGCTGCTTGCCTTTTCTCAATGCACTTTTAGACTCGTAGACAAGGGACTAAGGACGGTTTGGTCTGTGGTACCATTGTCGTAACGTTAGACGACCCGAAGGGTTTCTTAGAACTGATAGAGGAACCGTTTGTGGACGTGGAAAAGGTCCGTGTCTTCTCTCACTAAATGATGAGTAGTACCGAGTAGTCGGATCGCACCACCATTAATGTGTTCGCAATACCCGCTTGGTCTTTAAAGTCGTGACTTTGCACGTACCTGACCGTTTTATCTTGTCTCTACGATCGATGTGATCGCCAATGTCTCTATGTCTTAAAGAACCGGTAGGAAAGGTTTAACTACGGTCCCTATTCCACTGGTCTATTTTTTATTCTGTGAGTCCGTTATAAACCCTGTAATAAATACGATTTTTTACAATAACAAATATACTTTAACGACCCATCCATCTTATCCCTTTTCCTCAGGTCTTACCGCCACCGATCTTCTGTTCCTTCCCTTTTCGGGCGCTTTTGTCTTGTTTCCTTCCAGGCTCCTGGTCTCACTCCTGGCGTCCATTTTGTTTGTCGTGAGGACCGACCGGGTCAAACGTGTCCTGTCCGGGTCCCTCTCTCCTTGTCTATTTGTCTCCTCGGTCTCGGTCGAGCGCGAGAGAGAGGGCGCACGACCCCGCGAGACGACGAGCACAGAAACCTAGCTACACGGGAGTGCGGAGCTTCTACCCAAAGGGACGATAGAAGATTTATTTTATCTCGACATTGTGACTCGACATTGTGACTAAACAGATTCTCGATATTGCACCAGGTAAGCTCTGGACTCTCGATATTGTGCCAGATAGGTTCTGGACTCTCGACACTGTGCGGCTCCCCCGAAATTACAGGCAGTGAGGTTTAGAATCAACACTGCTCTGTTTCTTGGCTCCTTGTGTGTGAGCGCACTGTTTTACTTTTACATTGACCCGTAGGATATGAACATAAACGATTTAGACCGTTGTGTTCGTGAATCTCTCACAGACGATCTGTACTGGGAAGGAGAGAGTCAAATTTAGTTCCCCTTGGCTTCTGGGTTGGTCGTGGGTTTGCACGAGCCGACTTACATGTGACCGTTCGTCTCGATAGGGTTTAGCCAGTTGGGACCGTCTTAAGACCTTAGTAAACGGTTCCGACTTTATTATGAGGTTTGGACCTGTGTAAGGGTCTCCAAAACTACATTCGTGTGACTCTACGCTACGACCGTAATCATATAAAAAGATTAAAGGGCCTCTAATAGATTTGTCTTCCGAACTCTTAGTGACTCAATCCTGTGGTCAAGAGTTTGACATCTCGAGTGACCTGAGAGACCCTTTATGTGAATTTCCGTCTAACGTCCCGGGTAGGGACCTTCGAGACTAAGTCATCCGAAGTCTACTCGGGGGTCCATGACGTACCAATTACTTTCGGAATACGTCCCCTGGAACTTAGGGTGACACTTTCTGGGAGTGTCCGATCTAGGAACGATAAGTTTCACACCAAGGATCTGGAGGTCTCATGCGGAGTTGACCCTCGAGGGATCTTTCCGTCTTAGAGTTCTGGAGGTGGACGTAAAACTTTTCTAGACACACTACACATACAGGAATTTACAAACTCTACCTGAGTGGATGTATAAATTGGGAAAGAACTCTTGGAGTCGTCGTACTGAATATAAGGTTCGGGGAACACTCGGTAGAGTCGTGTTCTTGCACTAGGATTGTATTATTAGGGACGGAACCCTGACTTTAATAAGGGTCCGTGTTTTTAAGGAATCTTTGAAAATAGATAGAAGTAGTTTATTATTAAAAATTTTGTGGTTGAATGGTTATAATTTAAAACGTATTACTTTTAAACCACACGAATACATTTTCTTTATATACACCATTTTTGACTAAGTCCATCCTCTAACGATTCATGAACTTTAATAAAGTTCACCGACGTATCTGTTATTCTCTTTCACAGAATTCTACCCACGTTAATCCTTATTACCTTGTTTTAGTTCGTATATTTTTAAATACGACCCATAATCTTATTTAAAAAAGTGTCGTTCCAGTCACCAAGGACACCAACAAGACTGGGGGAAAGAGATCGAACTCATTAAAGGTTTGATCTGATTCCCCTCGTAAACCTTTATTCTCCAATCGTTTTTTTGGGAAATGACAGGTCCGTAACTAGACGTACTAAATTATATCGTAAAGGAAAGGGCCTTAATTCGTAAATGAGAACGGTTTTACGAAAGGTCAACAAAATAATTGATCCGGAAAGTTTGCGGGGAAACTCGAGTTATTCGTAAAATACAGGTGAAAAATACATTCCTTAAACTCAACGTCTTCATCTCCCTGAACGGGTTCCAGTAGGACGTTTAATTGTCGACCACAGACTCGGCAGGACAATGACGATTCTAGAATTTAGTCCGAAGACGCGATTAAGACTGAGGAGACTTCACCTTCCCCTTCTATTTGTTTACCTACTAATAATTTCTGTGAAAACTCATAAAGAGATTTCAAGTCCTCGGAAAGTACACTTGATGACACTTAATAAAAACTTAAAAATTCGATATGACCGTTTACATTGTCTTACACAGAAACTCGTTTGAGTCAAAAAACTTAGTACCTTAACTTAATCCAAACAAACTGGTGATTTACCGTACGATACTTAACCAAACTTAAACGTAAAATACGGTTTTCTGACCAGACTGACTTATCGAGCGAGAACGACCTCAACAGGACCAAAGGAAATTTCGTCCCCGAGAGTGTGAACTCACACCCGAATCACTCTGTTCGAGGACCCACTGTGGCTCCGTCGACCAGGGTCCTGGTGTGAATCTCTTGGTGACACGTCAGGCAGTTTAGACGTCTGAAGGGGGTAAATTTATTTTACCCATAGACTTTTGGTAACGGGAGTCAGGTGTTTTCCGAGGATATTCGTACTGGTTAGACGAGCCCGAAGTGGGAAATTGGGTGGTGAAAATCTGTGCCCCGTGACCCCCCTTTAACAAACATTACTTCCTCATGTAACGAACGAAGAGGGTCTGATGATTGACATGAAGTAAGACTGGTATTTCTTCAAAGTCCGGAGAACGCAATTTATTTTTGACTACATTTCCCCTTCTCTCCCTTATTACCCTTTACGAATGATGTATAGTATAAAGAAATTTCCACCAGTAAAAATGTCGACATCTCGACTCTACCGCCATTTATCTAAGTCCTTCCTCTCTACGTAGAAGGTAATATCAGACTAAGATAGTGGAAGACGGAAAGGTAACTCTGACTTCAGGTGGTGTAACGAGACGAGGATTGATGAAGGTCAGCTCCTTTTATCGTTCCTCTTAAAGTGAGAGAGTGACTCAGGGTATTGTGGTTCAGGAGGGATCAAAGGGTTTCTTCACTAGTTAAAGTCAAGGAGGACAGAAGGGTCCCGGTGGTAGACGTTCATATAAAGTCCGACAGATTAAGATGTCTTTACAAGAGGTTCCAAATATGAGAGGAGGAGAAAATAGGTTGGGAAAATTTTTATTTTCGTTCCACCTTGATGGTAGGAAGATTGGACGAAGGCCGGTCGCATGTGCATGTCTCTTCGAAATAGTAAATTCTCGGACGAGAGTCAATGTCCCTTATTTATTATTTAACGAGATACTATTTCGTAGTACCGTGTCTTATCCCGTGTGACGGTATACGACCTTCTCGTGTACACCCTACCTAAACTGACCCGTGAATGACCCACCAGCCGTAGGTCGAGGCTTGGTATGTACTCTTGAGCCACTCTTGTGGACAGATTGAGGCTCTAGAAGGCCCCTTTGGTCCCGTGCAGGAGGTTGAGACAACCTTTGTGTCACGTCCAAGTTTTTATAATCGAAGGGGAAACCGTGTGCACAGTCGAACGTTTTAGTGGGTTGTCTGGTTTCGACCGGAACGGAAGAAGGAGGCAGGTTTACAAGAGACCACCTAAGTCGCAGTGTTAGCACCAAACTTTAAAGTCACTGACTTACTCGAGTAACTTAAGGCAAAACGGTGTGAGTGTCAGGTGTTTCTAAAGTTGAAGGCTTGAAGCGGCGGCCCTAAAGGCCCTGAGTTATACTTAGTACAACTGCACAAAAAGGACACTTTCATATTTGTTGTATAGATTTAGTGGAAGTCCCGTGTTGTTTTCTCTACGGTGTCTAACAGGAACAAATTGTACATTCGTCTTTCCGCGGTTCACGGGTGTTTTCCCCTCTTCTGTTGATAGAGTGAGAAACCAACTACTTTTGTACCTTTACAAAAGGTTGGTAACCTTTATGACAAGATACTTATTCTTGTCATTGACACACATCCAAAAGGACAGAGAAGAAGTTGTTCCCTGTAATACCATTTATGTCCCGGGGTATTTTACATATTATTACAAGAGAAGGTCGTTAGAGGTCCGATTGATTGAAGTAGGTTCTTACACAACGACGTTGTTAGTACTACCTAAAGTACTCGTTTTAGAGGAATGTTATTCTACAAGTTTCGTCCCGACGTTAAAGTATGAATTCAGAGTCCAAAGTTAAAGGGGTCACTACATCAGAAGGAAACAGGAGTCAATTGACTTCTGATTCAAGAGAGGTAGGATTGTCGGGGGTCTGTTCGTCTAGGGAGGGGTAGTCAGGTGATAGGAGACTAAAAGTCGTATCGAGGATCATGTCAGGCCCTCCGGAGACCGGAGAGTGGTGTCGTCGTCCTGTCCGTCAAAGGTCGCGGTCTGGTCCTACTTTAGTATCGTAGGAAGAGGCATATTTCTTTGAGTAGGACACTGGTCCGACGATTAACGAGATGAATACAAAAATTATTCAAAACGTTATTACGGTATAAAAGATTTAACCCTCCATTATTTCCGTTCTAATTGTAATCCAAGTTTCAAGTTCGCAGAAGTGTGTTGACCCAGTGACGCACCTGACACCAACTTCGTCTCACCTATAAAAATCTGATCTTTTGACCCCAGGTCTACGCAATTCACTACATTGATTCTGGGGTCGTGGTCGACTACCGGTTCATTTTTGAGCCTCGATTCCTCGGACAGAGGTCCCCAAAAGGGTGACGTGGGTCGAACCTTAACTTAACCGGACGGAAACCCGTGACATACCTCTGTCGTGACCTACTATAGTAACACATATTTTATAAAGGGGTTTGAAGGTAATGGTGAGAAATACCATGGACTAGGAAAGAAGTTCCAGTCTTCCCTTGTTCCTTTATAAACGGTTTAGTCCGACGATTAAGGGGGAGATACCAGTAGTTTCTCCGTAGTGTTATTACGGATTACAGACATGTGAAATGTTTCGTGAATGTGAGGACAATAAAGTCGTCTTGTTGGAACAATCCATCCTTAATAATGACGATAAAATGTTTACTTCGATAACTTAGATCCTTCGTCGATCCCTAATCGACTCGGTTCTCTTGTTCCAGACTTTGGAGACGGACGTTAAGTCAGAGAGGCACCGTGGTCGTCGGGTTCCGTGGTTTGCCACGATCCGGGGGGACAATGTCGAGATTGGTACCGGCCGCAGGGGTCTGTTTTGGGTGACCATTTTCCGTACAGGATTTCCTCTCCCTTTGGTAGTTCACATGGGACCGTTCTTCAGTTCTCAAGAAGACTCAAAAATATTGGCAGGGGAGTTGATGTGAGAAAGAACTCCAAAGTTGGGTGGGTAAACCTACTGATATAAAGATATTCTCTTTCGATCCGGTTCGAGGGTCCGAAGGGTCCACCGCGATCACCATTTCTTGGGCGGACGGCTACGTCCTCTACATTCTCTTCGCCCAAGTTAGGGACCCAACCCTCCTAAGGGACCTCCTCCCGTACCCTTGGCTGAGGTCACAAGAACGGACCTCTTAGGGTACCAGTCTCCTCGGACCACCCGATGCCAGGCATCCCAACGTTTCTCAACCTGTGTTGACTCCGCTTAATCGTGTGTGTGTCAGGATCCAGGATATATTCCTCTTACTGCGTAGAAATGTTTTCTGTGCAATCCAAGAACTTTGTTACTCCGAATCCCCTTAGTGTTCACGGATATGATTGTATACCCCTTCCGTTACCGTGGGATGAGGTCACGAGAACAGACCTCTTAGGGTACCTACCCCCTCGATTCTCAGTCTGTACTGACTCACCGAAGTGAAAGTGAAAAGTGAAAGTACGTAACCTCTTCCTTTACCGTTGGGTGAGGTCACAAGAACGGACCTCTTAGGGTCCCTACCCCCTCGGACCACCCGACCACAGGTACCCCAGCGTGTCTCAGCCTGTGCTGACCTCGCTGAGTCGTCGTCGTCGTCGAATGATTGTATAGCGTAAAGTACGGTAGTCACACGAGACCCTGTATACGTACCAAGTTTACACTTGTGTGACTTAGTCCGACGTTCGAGAACTATGAATTTCTATGGAAGAAACCGAAGAAAACACAAACGGAAAGGTCCACACTCCGAGTGTGAAAATGTCATGGCTGAAGGAGTGGACTGTTGTCATCCGTCTTAATGAGTAGCCGACTGAGACTCAATTATCTGGTACTAAAGGTGCTTACAAATAAAATAACAAACTGTCTGGTTGGGGAGAATATCTCGAAGTACTTCAAACCAGAGAAACTTCGAAAGTTGTGTAATAGATCTTTACCTAAGTCACTATGAAGTATTGTCTACTGTCCAAACATTTGTCGTGTGTCTGCGACAATTTCCATCTATTACTATACGGTGTAAGTGGACCTTCTCGAAGTCGCGAAACTGGTTAGGTGGTTGAAGTAAAAAGTTCCTCTTGTGCTGGCGGCAGAACGGCGAGAGCCACCGGCACAGTAAAAACGACGAAGGGAACAACGGCAAAAACAGCAGTAAAAACGGTCTCAATCAAAATAAATCGAAGTTCTTCCATCTTTGTGTGTCGTTTCATAATCAATCCTAAGGTCTCAAGAGACATTGGTCTAAGAAAAAGTCTACAAGGTAAGTATACGACCTTAGGAATCGTTCGTATGTTTGAGTTCCTCTTCGACGGTTCAGTGAATACTGACAGCTAGAATTCATGACCAGATTAAATGAGTACTCATGATAAAACGTCACGAGTTTACGTAGTAGGTTACCAACTTTAATTTCCCTTTAGTATAGACGAAGTAAAAGTATCGTTCTTTTTAGACTGGTAGTATTTCAGAGAACATACTTATTGAGGAAAGAAAGATTATCTAAAATATCGTACTTCAAACTAGACAATCGGATCAACTTAATATAGTTTCGATATGATTAATGATTTGTATTTTAATTCGATATAATGATTTATATAAAAAGTGTAATTAAAAAAAGTTAATTAGAATGTTTGTTTTATAATTAAAACAAGACTTTATACAGTCTTGTTCTTGGCTTTGACTAGTCGAATGTAAGACGTTAATCTAGGTGTACCGGTCACACTCAGATAGACGTTTTCAAGTCGTGTGTCCTCACATAAGTCACCTCTGACGGACACAGTCGTCTACTATAGACTTTTCACCGGTATTTTTAAGTCGATGTACTTCTTTGACTTCTTCTCTTTCTTTCTACTTCCTCCCCTCCCTCCCCCTCTCTCTCTTTCCTTCCGTCCTTCCTTCTCCTCCCATTTTTCTTTAGTTCTTTGTTTCTCCGATCGAGTGGTAATCCTCGGTTCTCTTCTTAGACTCTTTAATTTTTGGTAATCGTGAAGTAACCGGTTGGTTCTACGGTATTATCATTGTGTTGATCCATTGCTGATGATCAGGATAACCGATTTCTGTTTTTGCTGTCTAAGGTCTGTGAACCTAGGGTAACAGTCTTTATGCGTTAATATTTCGACCTGTGAGTAAGTCGTCTCACGACTGACCTCAAGTGGAAGGGTACGACAAGCATATGTCTGCCCCTTGACCCGTTTGTCTTGAAAGAGGGACGTCTGTCACTGAAGGATGTCCGTACGGTCAGATAATGAACGAGTACTTTGACTCTTCACGTGTAAACTATGCCTTGGGTCACTTGTCAAGAAACAGTAAAAGAAGGAGACTAAAGAGATGACCGAAAGAAAAGTGTACAATGATAACGGAGTGAGTGATCTATGTATCTAGTGTCTTTATTTATAAAATATTAAATACTGAACTCCCTTTTTCTTCAAATACGGCCGTAACCGTAAACCGTCATACAAGGTAGTAATTTCCGAGTTTACAACATCACGAGAGTTGTAGACGGTGTCTAGAATATATAAGTTCATAATAAAAGATATACTTTCCCACTAATATGTAATTGGTATTGAGACTCAAAAGGAACAAAAGGAGGGTCTTCCAGTGATACCGAAGTCTTAAGAAGTGACATTATAGAGTAAGTTTATAAGTAAAGATTGTAAATTTACAATCTTTTGAATAAATACAAAATCTGAGTAAAAACGTTTAACTAAATTTGTCAAGAAGTTTTGAACGGGACTAATGAAAAGTTGTAAAAATCCTCATTATTATATGATCATGTTATGTTGGGAGACCGTGTGTCAGTCTCGATGTTATGACTTTGTCTAAAAAGATACTATGTGTGACTTAACATTAACCGACTGATTGAGACCATCATACCATTACTTTATAGTAAATTATAAAAATTATTGATCTTTAGACTTATGTAAAAAGTGCGTGACAGAAGGAATAATTTAGGATACTAATAATGGGGTATAGTCCTAGATTTAGGACGTTTTACAATGAAAAAATAACAATGACAAAAAAATTATTTTGACGGAATTTATAACTTTGTTGACCATATAACGAAAGTAATGGGGTAGTTAATTTGACTTTTTATTATCTTATTACTCCTTGTGTCCTTTTGAAAACTTTCCTTAGACTAGAAAGAGAATAAGTTTATTTGTCGTGGATATCTGTTTTTGTCTTTTATAATGAAACACAAATTTCTGGTCCAAAACATCTACCTTCTCCCATGTCTTCTGTGTTATTAGAACGTCCTTGGTATCTTTAGGTAAATTAAAGAAGAGGGACGAGGTTGAGTGTTATTTGCCAGGAAAGTTTTTAAGACGTGTGAATAAAACCAACAACTATGTTCTATGACAAAGTGTCTTGAAGAGTAAGAATTACAAGCCCTTGCAAAAATGAAAGTTGAGTTTTTGAAACTCCCTTCTTTCAAAACGGGGTATCTTTAGTCCTGTAGACGAAATGAAATACCTCTCTCTTCCTTTCTACCTCTCTCCGTCCTCCCTCCGTCCAATCTGTCTACTGTCTCCTTCCTTAATTCCCACACACAAATCTCATGCACAGGGTCACCGTTCTTATTCTGATAGGGTTCGGACCTTTTGTGAGAAGATCTCTCACGGTCGACGAGTCATGAGTGACAATTCGACCGCTCGTCGACTACGAGAAGCCCGTGACGACTTAGGTCCCTTTCGGGAGAGGAACGGGTCATAAATGACCTTTTGTAGTAGTAACGACCGACGTACCCAGGGCTACATTAAACGAAGGAGACGTCGTCTCCCCGATCGTCCCGTCGTCGGCGCCGCTCCACTCTCCCCGACCGTCCGTCGCCTGGAGAACCCCGCGACTGGTCTTGGGACGACGACTTCTTTTACGCTGCGTTTAGAAGGGGAAGGTCCGGGGAAATATACTCACTGACCCCTGACTACCTTCCGACTAATCTTTCTTTGAGTAAAGACCGACGGCTACCGGTGTCAGTCTAATGTTTGGACTTCGGACCCCAATAGACACAAGGGGACGATAAACAAACAAAGTATCCAGCTCATCGACGAACCCGTGCCCACCACCTCTTGTTATGTATTACCTCACAATAAACATTTTCTTTTGTAGAGAGGGGACTGGAATCGAGAGTAGAGAGTTTAGACGATGACCGTTCAAAGTTACAAAAGGTTTTCTTCCTTTTATTAAGCTCTTTCTAGTCATAACGTCTCGGGGATTCGGTAAAATGAAATACAATTATTTAAAAAAGACTAGACTACGCAATACTGACACACTCACCTTAACACACACACTACCGTAAGTATTTGACGTGACGAAGGGCCGCACACTATGGTGATACGTCACTACAAATTCGTTAACATTTCCTTTACACTCCGACACTAAATCGGTGTATATACGTATCAACCTTTTCTGAGACTACGACCCTCCCTAACCCCGGTCCTCCTCTTCCCCTGTTGTCTCCTACTCTACCGACCTACCGTAGTGACTGAGCTACCTGCACTCAGACTTACTTGAGACCCCCGACCACTACCTGTCCCTCCGGACCGCACGACGTTAAGTACCCCAGCGTTTCTCAGCCTGTGCTGACTCGTTGACTTGACTTGACTTGACTACGTACCAACTCTGTGATTGGGATCTTAGAAGGAGTGATGTATCCTTACTTTTCCTATACTTTACAGGTATATTAGTAAGGAAACTACTGAAGTTTGATCTTGTTGAGGTTGTTAAGCTTTACGTATCTAGTTGACTATTGAATGATAAGTTTGAAATCATTCAGTATTTCAATGGTTCCTTTTATAATTATCGGAAGACTTCCTAACTTCTGAGAACTAGTTTACCTGTACAAATATCTCTTTGTCTGTATCTCTTATCTAAATACTTGTACCCCTCCCCCTCCTCTCCCACTCTACATACCTTTCTCATTGTACCTTTGAGTATAATGGTATACATTTTACCTATCGGTTGCCCTTAAACGACATACCGAGTCCTTTGAGTTTGTCCCCGAGACATAGTTGGATCTCCCCACTCTACCCCTACCTCTTCTCTCCCTCCAAGTTGTCCCTCCCCTATACACATACGAATACCGACTAAGTACGACTCCAAACTGTCTTTTGTCGTTTTAAGACATTTCGTTAATAGGAAGTTATTTTTTTATTATATATAGAAAAATTACCTGTACGAACTGACGGACCACCGAGTCTCCAATTTCGCAGACGGGCGTTACGTCCTCTGCGCCCAAGCTAGGGATCTAGTCCTTCTAGGGGACCTCTTCCTTTACCGTTGGACGGCCCCCGGTCGCACTCCTTGAGGCGGGTACCGCTTCCAGTACTCCTTGCTCCGAACCGTATGCGTTTCCGTCCTAGTTCGGAGTCCTTTGGGGGACAAGGGCTCGTAGATGGGGTTTTGGTCTCAGACAAAATACGAGCGTAGATGTGGAGACTGAAATGCCCCCCGAGAGGGGGTATTGGCAAAGAGAGCCTCTTCCTCATTTACGTATCGAGGTTCCGTTATTTTTAAGAACACGCTCTGTTCTCACAAAGTCGAATGCCTGACGAGACTTCCAATAGATCGGGTGGACATATCCAAGCAGGCCGGTGTACACTAACAAATGTCGGAGGGTTGGACTCTCCGTACTCTACAGAATCTGAATGATTTCCGTTTTAGAAAACCTCTCAATCTTTAATAATCATATTACCCAACCAATCCTTAATATAACCACTTCCCAAAAAGTAAACAACACAGTTATTAACGACGATGAAGGGACGAGACCCACCCTGTTCCTACAGAGTCCAGTTTGGAGAGCGAACACACTGTCCTAACAGGTATGAGGACGGTGTACTAACAAATGATGGAGAGTTGGTATTTGTCGTGTCTCTTAAAACCTCTTAAAACTCTCAGAATTAATTGTATCCCGAAAAAGAAGAAGACCTCAGTTACTAACGACGGTCCGGAGGTATAGGAATCCGTGGACCCTTATATAATTAGTTATATAAACCTTATATCGTTTCCTTTATGTCATCAAAAACTACAATCGTTATGATCCGAAAAGCTCAATTACCTAAAAGAGAAAACATTATCTAGTGACATGAAACAATATTTAGTGACACAGGAACGATACATTCTTACATTGAAATAGTATAGAATTCTGATTTTCCTAAAAGTAAACAACCCGACTACAAACGACGATTTAGAGGTACAAGGGATGGGAATATTACTTATATTGATTGTATATCCTCTTTATTCATAATTGGAAATTCGTATATCCTCTTTATTCATAATTGGAAATTCTGATTAGTACAATTGGAACCTAATTTATTTAAGGAAAGAACTAACATTGAGTGATGTTGGAGTGGGATATCCTTACATTGAAATAAACCTCCCACCACGAACCAAATTCTTTTTTGTGGGAACCTTCTTTATTCAAAAAACCAATAGTCTTTCTTTCCTAGTATTTTACAGTCGTCCAGAGTGAGTACCGGTCTTCTACTACATGGAAAAAATATGTAAATACACTTCGTGGACTAAAACTATTTCCAGTCCTGACGACTGGGGGTGCACTGAGACATAAGTAGGGATACACATTGTTTTCATATATTCGTTTGGGTTTTTATTTCTTTAACCTAGTCAAAGGCCTTTCTGACTAAGGGGGTACAGCGAAGGAAGAACGAGGGCAAAAAGACCGACTTAAGGGTAGACCTCGTACCTACGATAAGGTGCATTAGGTTCAATAACTCGGAGAAAAAGAGGTGATTAGAAGGATGATGTGATAGGTAAAGATTAGAGAGATATAGACACTAATTTATACATAAAAAGGTTTCTGCGGCTGAGGCAGGGGTGGAAGCTTAGTGGGACTTAGGTGACCCCGATCTGGGGCCGTCGTTGGGTGAGGTCATAAGAACGGACCTCTTAGGGTACCTACTTCCTAGGACCATCCGATGTCAGGTACCCCAGTGTTTCTCAACCTGTGCTGACTCGCTGAAGTGAAGTGAAGAACTGACGTTTTGATTGGTTCCTGACCGTGACGAACAGATGTATCTTTTGTTCTACTTTTAAAAAGATTTGTCGTTACCTACTCGTTTTTAATTGACCTAAAATAACTATTAACAAAGACCTCAGAACTCCCCAGTATTAATAATAAACTAGATCAAAAACTTTATAATAAACCGAACTTAAATGAGATTTTTAGTCGAGACTATTGGATTATCCTTTCACTTCAAATTTATATGACTATCTTCATTATTATTGTTTTTGTTGTTCGTATTATCATTATCAATTATAGTGACTCATGAATCATAAACGGTTAAGGATAAGAAGGTTAGGGTTTCTTTCCGTTACGGTTTCTTACGAGTTTGATAACGTGTTAACGTGAGTAGAGTGTGCGATCATTTCATTACAAGTTTTAAGAGGTTCGGTCCGAAGTCGTTATGTACTTGGCACTTGAAGGTCTACAAGTTCGACCAAAATCTTTTCTGTCTTCTTGGTCTCTAGTTTAACGGTTGTAGACGACCTAGTACCTTTTTCGTTCTCTCAAGGTCTTTTTGTAGATAAAGACGAAATAACTGATACGGTTTCGGAAACTGACACACCTAGTGTTATTTGACACCTTTTAAGAAGTTCTCTACCCTTATGGTTTGGTGGACTGGACGGAGAACTCTTTGGATATACGTCCAGTCCTTCGTTATCAATCTTGACCTGTACCTTGTTGTCTGACCAAGGTTAATCCCTTTCCTCATGTAGTTCCGACATATAACAGTGGGACGAATAAATTGAATATACGTCTCATGTAGTACTCTTTGCGACCCGACCTTCTTCGTGCTCGACCTTAGTTCTAACGACCCTCTTTATAGTTATTGGAGTCTATACGTCTACTGTGGTGGGAATACCGTCTTTCACTTCTCCTTGATTTCTCGGAGAACTACTTTCACTTTCTCCTCTCACTTTCTCAACCGAATTTCGAGTTGTAAGTCTTTTGCTTCTAGTACCGTAGACCAGCGTAGTGAAGTACCCTTTATCTACCCCTTTGTCGCCTTTGTCACAGTCTGAAATAAAACCCCCCGAGGTTTTAGTGACGTCTACCACTGACGTCGGTAC